>PKSG01000556.1:4993-38276 GCA_002916505.1 Tolypocladium paradoxum
ATCCGCCATAAACCGCTCGCTGTCGCCATCGGATTGTCGCGGGGCGTGGAAGTTTTTCGCGCGTCAACGACGACATCTCGTCTTGTTCATCCGATCCCCCCAGTGACTCTCGGGTCAATTGCCCCCGCTACCGACCTCTGCACCATGGCGACCATCATTCTGGGCTCCCAGTGGGGTGAGTGACGCCCACCTGCCCCGGAGCCATGCACCCGCTGGATGTGACTGCGCTTCGGGAGACCGCGACTAACCGTGGGATTCGTGCCGCAGGAGACGAGGGCAAGGGAAAGCTCACCGACATCCTCTGCCCCGAGGTGCAGCTCTGCGCCCGAGCCGCTGTGAGTTGGCCGACATGCCATGCCGCTTCGTCGCGTTGCTGAACAGATCCCTGCAGGGCGGCCACAACGCCGGACACTCGATCGTGTACGTCTCTCCAGCCCGCGCCCTTGTCGCTGATTTCTCGAAGCGAGAAGCTAACAAGGCACCATAGTGCGAATGGAGTCTCTTACAGGTACACAAGCCCCGACGCGACCGTTACAGCCCACCTTCCGCGCTATATTAACACCGTCGTCGACCAGCTTCCACATGCTCCCGTCCGGCCTCGTCAACCCCCGATGTGTCAACCTGATTGGCTCCGGCGTCGTTTTCCACGTACCTAGCTTCTTCAAGGAGCTTGCTGAGCTGCAGGACCTCGACACCAAGGACCGAATCCTCGTCTCCGATCGCTGCCAGGTCAATTTTGATCTCCACGCCGCCGTTGACGGGCTCGAGGAAGTCGAGGTAGGCCACCACTGGACCGGGGTGTTGACCCAGAAAACTGACATTGGGTAGCTCGGTGCGCGCAAGATTGGAACGACCGGCCGGGGCATCGGCCCATCCTACAGCACCAAGGCCGCCCGAAGCGGTGTCCGCGTCCACGAGATTTTCGACGAGGAGGTCTTTGAGCGAAAACTGCGCCAGCTCGCGAGCGGATACAAGAAGCGCTTCGGTGATCTCCTCAAGTACGATGTCGAGGAGGAGCTTACGCGATTCAAGGAGTACCGCCAGACGCTTGCGCCATACTGCATCGATGCCGTGCAGTTCATGAAGGATGCACAGGACAGGAACCAAAAGCTCCTGATCGAGGGAGCGAACGCGCTGATGCTGGACATCGACTACGGCACGTACCCCTATGTCACGAGCAGCAACACCGGCCTCGGCGGCATCTTCACCGGTCTTGCGCTCAACCCGACCAAGATCGACAACATTATTGGTGTTGTCAAGGCCTACACCACGCGAGTTGGCGAGGGCATCTTCAAGACGGAAGACACCGGCGACGCCGGCAGGAAGCTCCAGGAGATTGGCCGCGAGTGGGGTGTCAGCACCGGGCGCAAACGCCGATGCGGCTGGCTCGACCTGGTGGTGCTCAAGTACTCTGCGGCCATCAACCACTACACGGCCCTGAACCTGACGAAACTCGATGTGCTGGACACATTCCCTGTCCTCAAGGTTGCGGTCGCGTACAAGTCTCCCGAAGGCGAGGAGCTCGACTACTTTCCCGCCGACCTCGCATTCCTCGAGAAGTGCGAGGTTGTCTACAAGGAGTTTGAGGGCTGGCAGAAGCCGACCACTCACGCCAAGACCTATGTACGTGTTCCGCCACCACGTCCACGTGATGTTAGCTAACTGGGATTGGACAGTACGACTTGCCCAAGCAAGCTCGCGAGTACGTCGAGTTTATTGAGCAGTTCTGTGGGGTAAGTAAAGACTCTAGTCAGTATACTGGACGCGGCATGCTGACTCGGATACGTTACAGGTGAAGATAAGTTGGATCGGCACTGGTCCCTCGCGGGACGACATGATTTCTCGCACCCGGTAAGATGTAAGGGGTTGAGCGAGTATGGAGTACACTCGCACACCCAACAATGGAGACAGATGGGTTCCAATTGAGCACAGGGTGCTGGGAGATGGAGAAAGAGACGCTCTGGACTAGGACTTGACGGAACTTCGATTCCTCTGACGGGTTGGGATATACATGTTTGAAAAGAATAATACGGCGGGTTAGAACTCAGTAGTCGTCGATAGACTTGGTTGATGCAATGTGCCTGACCTGCTTCGTGAGAGGATGTCGTGGGTTTGCGACGGAGCCCAATAGGCGTACGGGTACCCGTACGTTTAAGGCGTAGGTACCCGTACGCCTATTGGGCTCCGTTTGCGACTTGGAGATTACATAATCTTGGTGTTGTCGCCAGGCCTCTGGTGCCACTAACGGATGGCTGCCTGGGGCTCTGGGCGAGCGATTCAGGTGGACACACTGAACATGTCCTCAGTTCATTCTTGGTTTCAGAGGCGCGCGCGTCGCGACTTGAGCTGTTGCTGCGCGTTTATTTAATGGACAGACCGGTCCTGAGTAGGTGAGAACCGAGCTCAGAGCAATGAGTCAGCGCAAGATGGACCAGGCTCCCGACGCGGATGCCGTGAGAGAGGAGGAGATTCAGTATGGCTCCGTGGGGATGACGAGAGAGGAGCTCGAGGAGAAGTATGCAATTAATCCTTAAACGCTCGTCGCATTCATCCTAACGCCGGCGCAGATACCCAAACCGCCCAAGGAATCACTCCAAAACGCTGGCGTTTCATGACCTCTTTCTAGAGCTCTTCAACCCGCTCAACGAAAACAAGAAGCAGCCCGCCGGAGGGCCGGCACGCAAAAAGGGACCGCAGAGCGCACACAGCCTGTCGCCACAGGAGCAGCGTCGACACATCATAGAGAGATTCATCACGCGGTGGCGCAAGGAGGTGGGCAGCGACTTCTACCCAGCCCTGCGGCTGATCCTCCCCGACAAGGACCGCGACCGCGGCGTTTACGGTCTCAAGGAGAACGCGATAGGGAAGCTGCTCGTCAAGCTCATGAAGATTGACAAGAACTCCGAGGACGGGTACAACCTCTTGCACTGGAAGATCCCCGGCCAGACCATGGCGGCGCGCCTCGCGGGCGACTTTGCAGGCCGGTGCTTCGAGGTCCTCTCCAAGCGGCCGATGCGGACCGAGGTGGGCAGCATGACCATCGCAGAAGTCAACGAGCAGCTGGACAAGCTGGCGGCGTCGGCGGGCGAGGCAGAGAATCTTCGCGTCTTTGAGACGTTTTACCATCGCATGAATGCCGAGGAGATGATGTGGCTCATCCGCATCATCCTCAAGCAGATGAAGGTCGGCGCCACGGAGAAGACGCTGCTGTACCTGTGGCATCCAGACGGCGAGACCCTGTTTAGCGTCTCGTCGAGCTTGCGGCGCGTGTGCTGGGAGCTGCACGACCCAGAGGTCCGGCTCGAGCAGGAAGACGCAGGCATCGCCCTGTTGCAGTGCTTCCAGCCGCAGCTCGCGCAGTTCCAGATGCCCTCTTCGTTTCAAAAGATGATTGAGCTCCTGCGGCCGACCGAGGACGACCCCGAGTTCTGGATCGAGGAGAAGCTGGACGGCGAGCGCATGCAGATGCACATGGTCGCGGACTCGGAGCACCCTGGCGGCTGCCGTTTCTGCTTTTGGTCGAGAAAGGCAAAGGACTACACCTATCTCTACGGCAACGGCGTCCAGGACGACAACTCGAGCTTGACGCGCCACCTGAAGAATGCGTTTGCGTCGGGTGTGCGGAACTTGATTCTCGACGGCGAGATGATTACGTGGGACATGGGCGTCGACAAGATTGTGCCGTTTGGGACGCTCAAGACGGCCGCCATCTCGGAGCAGCAGAACAAGTCTGGCTCAGACGCAGCCGGCCATCGTCCGCTCTTCCGCGTGTTTGACATCCTGTACCTCAACGACAAGCAACTCACGCAGTACACGCTGCGCGACCGCCACCGCGCCTTGGAAAAGGCCGTCAAGCCCGTCCACCGCCGTCTCGAGATCCACACGTACACGCGCGCCACCACGGCCGACGCCATCGAGCCGCTGCTCCGCGAAGTCGTCGCCAACGCGTCCGAGGGCCTGGTGCTCAAGAACCCGCGATCCATGTACCGCCTCAACAGCCGCAACGACGACTGGCTCAAGGTCAAGCCCGAGTACATGTCCGAGTTTGGCGAGTCGCTCGACTGCCTCATCGTCGGCGGCTACTACGGCTCCGGCCGGCGCGGCGGCATGCTGTCGAGCTACCTGTGCGGGCTGCGCGTGACGCAGAACCACATTCAGGCGGGCGCAAACCCGGAGAAGTGCTTCAGCTTCTTCAAGGTCGGCGGCGGGTTCCGCGCCGAGGACTACGCGCAGATCCGGCACCACACCGAGGGCAAGTGGATGGAGTGGGACCCCAAGAACCCGCCGTCCGAGTACATTGAGCTCGGGGGCGGGGAGAGCAAGCAGCTCGAGCGGCCGGACGTGTGGATCCGGCCCAAGGACTCCATTGTCGTGTCCGTGAAGGCCGCCAGCGTGGGGCCCTCGGACAGCTTCGCGAGGGGCTTCACGCTGCGCTTCCCGCGCTTCCGGCGGCTGCGCATGGACCGCAGCTGGGACTCGGCGCTGACGCTCGAGGAGTTCCAGGAGCTGAAGCGGCGCGTCGACGAGGAATCCAGGGAAAAGGCCATGACAGTCGAGGACCGGAAGCGGCGCAACCCGAAGCGCGTGAAGCGCGAGCTCGTCATCGCAGGCGAGGACGCGGCGCCGCCGGCGGAGGCTCATGGGGGCGAAGGATCAAGGTCCAAGGTGTTTGACGGGCTGGAGTTTTGCGTGCTGTCCGAGTCGCTGAGGCCGTGGAAGAAGAGCAAGACGCAGCTCGAGGCGGTCATCAAGGAGCACGGCGGCAGCGTCTCCCAGCGGGCCGCTGCGGGGACGAACATGGTGCTCGTGGCGGACAAAAAGGTTGTCAAGGTGGCGAGCCTAGTCAAGGGGGGCGGCGTCGACATTATCCGGCCCAGGTGGATACGCGACTGTCTGGAGCAGCACGACGGCACGTTTCTACTCCCGTACGAAAAGTGCCACTTGTTTCAGGCGACGGAGGGGATGGCGGCCGCGGCTGCGCAGAACACGGACCAGTACGGCGACAGCTACGCGAGGGACGTGTCGGTCGAGGAGTTGCGGGAGATTATGGTCGACATGCCCAAGTTTGAGGACTCGGATGCGTTTGACGCGGCGGTGTTTCTGCGGCAGCTGGAGGACCATGGCAAGGGCCTGTCGCATATGCGCGGGTTCATGTTCCGGCGCTGCGTGGTGCATTTTCGATGCGTCGAGGGCACGCGAGAGACACTGGTCAACAAGCTGGCGCATTATGTCAAGTACGCTGGCGGAAAGTGTGCGGATAGTCTGGATGGCATGGCTGTGACGCATGTCGTTGTCGTCGGAGGCGATCCCATGGAGGTTGGGGCGGTGGCGGATGGGCTGCGTAGGGAGATTAGCTCACGGAGAGAGGTGCCGCGACTGGTGACCGGGAGCTGGGTCGAGGATTGTTGGAAGGAAAAGACGCTGCTGGATGAGGAGCAGTATGCAGTTCGATGACGGGCGGCAGCCATGAGGTTTCCAGATGTGCATATTACCATGCTGGGACAAACAACGATTCTATCAACTGTAGGCTTGGCGTGTCTAACCAGCGCTTGTAACAAGACCAGACACCATCCAACGGCGAGACATCCGCAACAGTCACCACCCTACTTACCGAGGGTCAAGAACAGCCTACTTACCAACCGTCAAGTACAGCCGGTCCCCGATGTCACCCAACCCCGGCTCCAGCATGCCCTCGGGCGTGAGCTTGACGTCGACGCCGGCGAGCCACAGCTCGGTGCCCTCGGGCCACTCCTGCGCGGCCCTGCGCACGCCGTCCTCGGCGCCGACGACGCAGAGGACGAGGACCTTTTTGGCGCCCCACTCGCGCAGGGTCTGGATGGCGGCGGCGCAGGTGCCGCCCGTGGCGATGACGGGGTCGACGATGATGGCGAGGGAGCTGGCGGCGGAGGACGAGGCCGAGGGGCCGGGGACGTGGTGCGGGCCGGGGATGTGGTGCGGGAGGTTGTTGTAGTACTCGACGGGGGCGAGGGTGGACTGCTCGCGGTACATGCCGAGGTGGTGGACGGGGACGGGGCGGGGGAGCACGGTTTGGACGGCTGGAGGTTGTCAGCGCGTGTGGTTGGAGAGGATGGTGAGGATCGAGACGGACCGTCGACCATGGCGAGGCCGGAGCGCAGGATGGGGACGATACACACGGTCTGCGGGAGGGCGGCTGTCGTGGTGTATTCGAAGCCGAGGGGTGTTGTGTCCTGGGTCTCCCGTCAGCAAGACATCTAGGCGGAAGCCTAAAAGCCGGTATATCGGATCAAGTGCCACGGACACGGAGGAGCGCCCACCTTGGGCCCATCAACGGGCGAGATGTTCCTCGCCAGCGCCTCGCACGAAACAATCAGGCCAATGTGGTGGACGAGGGCCTTGGCATCCCTTGCGTCGGTGGCCTTGGAGCGCAGCTGGCTCAGCTTGGCCTGCAGGCAGGGATGCTGCGAGACGTGGACGTTGGGCGGGAGGGGCGCCATGGCGGGTGCTGGAGCTGTGTAGGTATTCGTCGCGCAAGATTAGATGGAAGGAGGGGTTCACAGAAGAGCGAGGGCGCACCACAGGGTGACGGGGCGAGGCCAAGGAGAGAGAGGAAGATGCTGGATGGGCTGGTGATATGAGGTTGCGTACGTACCGTATGTGTGGGCAGGGGTGGGGGGAACCAATGCATTGACGGGAGGCCCCGCCCGCTGATGGATCACTGCAGCGGCGCCCGGTCCACTATGACTGTGGCTGCAGGGACATGAGAAACTGCCATGACCGCAAAGCGTGGTGGTTTGCATGGCTGCTTCGCGCCTCGTCTGTGGCGCACCTGATCGGATCTCGCGGCTGGAATGCCGGCGGTTGATTTTCGGCACGGAATTCACGGCGCGTTGGAGTCGGAGCGAGCCCGTGGACCCCGTTGACAAACGACACGATCGGTCAATGCGAACAATCCTACTTGACTTCCAAGAACCATGGGCTCCCCTCTCCGCAGGTGGCAGCGCCGCGCCGGGATATGAATGACGCTGCATTCATGGACGACACCGCTCGACAAGGCGACGCGCGCTGGCGACCGGCGACGTACAATGCGCCAGGGTCGTTCGGCAACGTCGACGACGTCCACTCTGCCATTCCCGCCAGCGGCGAACACCATGGCGATACGAATAGAGCTTCGAGAGACAGCAGACCTCGGGCCCGCCGCGCATCCGTCGCCGACGAGGAGCGGTACACTGTTCCTGACGAATGGACCAACCTCGATGAGCTAGCTACGAAAAGTCCAGTCGAAAATGTCACAGACGCCCGTATATATCGGCATCGCAGCCTGGAGGAGACGCGGAGCCGCGAACAGGCATACCGCAGAGACGAGCAGAGGAGAGCAAGCTTGACCCAACGACCCGCGACTGGACCAGCCGAGGCCGAGGAAGAGCCCAAGGTAGCGCGCGTGTCCAAGCTCCTCACCGAAGTCTACACGCTGTCATACCTGGTCTTCTTCTCCCTTCTAGGCGCCCTGGCGCGCATCGGCCTGGCCGCGCTGACACAATACCCCGACGCGCCCGTCATCTTCAGCACCGTCTGGGCCAACTTTGGCGGCAGCCTGGTCCTGGGCTACCTCGCCGAGGACCGCATGCTCTTCCGCCACGAATGGGGCACGCCGACGTACGACCGGCAGCTCGCACGGGCCAAGCGCAACGACGAGGAGACGGGCTCCGGGTCTGGGGTGGACCTTGCTGCGGCAAAGAGGTCGCATGCTGCTACCAAGAAGACGATTCCGCTGTACATTGGCCTCGCGACGGGGTTCTGCGGCAGCTTCACGAGCTTTTCGGCGTTTGTGCGAGACGTCTTCTTGGCGTTGTCCAATGATCTGGTTGCTCCTGGGTTTGGGCCGACTGCTGTTGGCCGTAATGGGGGCTACTCGTTTATGGCGATGCTGGCCGTCATCATCACGACGGCCTCTCTGTCGCTGTCAGGCCTGTTTCTGGGTGCACATCTCGCCATTGCATCGGAGCGGTTTACGCCGTCGATACCGTATCCCATCACGCGCAAGATCATGGACCCGCTCGCCATTTTTCTCGGCTGGGGATGCTGGCTGGGCGCCGTCCTGCTGTCCATATTCCCACCCCGCGACAACTGGCGCGGCAGGGCGGCCTTTTCCCTCGTCTTTGCGCCGCTGGGCTGCCTCCTCAGGTTCTATCTAGCCGTGCATCTCAACGGCAAGGTCGCGTCGTTTCCGCTCGGGACGTTCGCCGCCAACGTGTTGGGCACGGCGGTGCTCGGCATGGCGTGGGACATCGCGAATGTGCCCGTCGGCGGCATCGTGGGCTGCCAGGTGCTGCAGGGCGTGGAGGACGGGTTCTGCGGGTGTCTGACGACCGTTTCCACGTGGGTCGCCGAGCTGAGCAGTCTTCGTAGGCGGAGTTCGTATATATACGGGACGGCCAGCGTGGTGGTCTCGCTGGCGCTGATGGTTGCCATCATGGGAGGGCTGCGCTGGACGCACGGGTTCGATGCGTTGAATTGCCACTAGGCGCTACGGACAACATGATGATACCACGGAGGGACAAGCAATAACATGTGCGCCGTGCTTGATGTGGTTGTCGCGGCGACGAGGAGCTGGTAACTTACCCTAGGTAGGGCACAAGACAGCTGCCATCCAGCTGCCACTGAAGGACCTGCCTCGGGGCCGCACAAGTCAGGCCGCCAGCCCTGCTGTTCGTGTCCATTTCATTTTCACGCGACTGGTGAGCAGACTTTTCACCTCACCACCACGCTTTTGCTCCTTGCGAGGGTAGTCTTTTGCGGCACCACTGCCGCGTCGTTCATCCCTTTCGACCATATTCATCCAGCATCGTATCCCTTCATCGCTAAACTCTCGTTCCTCCCCCCTCGTCCCTCATCATGGCTAACGGCCCGGCCATCCTGCCCATGACGAAGCCAATGTGCGCGGCCAGAGATCCCAAGGGCTGTCCGTGCCCTGGAGTCCCCAGCATCCCGTGCCCAAAGTGCCTCCTTGTCGCCGTATGTCGACCCATATGCTCCCTGTGCACTTGAAAGAAAAGCCTAACGATGCCGTGAGTGCAGTACTGCGACCCTGAGTGCCGAGAACGCCACTGGGTGAAGCACAAATCTGCTTGCGCCGTGGAATTCATGCCCAGGCCTCGAAAGACCGACTCTGAGATGGACCAGGGGGCAACGAGGCACAGCAACACCCCCTGGAGCAGCTCGGCGGCGACGGATGTGCTCAATTTGGACAAGAACGAGGGTCGTTACTTTGACGATTACCTGAGTCTTCTCTTAACTGGAGGTTGGGGATTGCGTCATTTCATCTACTCTGTGGACAAGATACCTGAGACTGCGTCCCCGAAGCTGGCTGTCTGCATCAACGAGACGAACCACTTCAATCTCGCCCGCACCTTGTTCGCGCTGCATCTGCTCTTCTCCCACGACCACGACCCCGTGCTCAACGCCGAAGCAGTCATCCACATGTGGTACTCTGCGAGGATGCCCAGGGTGCTGCACGATCACATCAACTCTGTGGCCAGGAAGCATGTACTCCATACGTTGGATGACATTTCCTGCTACTACGGAAACGAGGAGCTTGCCGATTCGCAGCTATGTCGATCGCACACCAGCCAGGTGAACTTGGCCATGGACGTCGAGCTGAAACGGCCCGAATGGTTGGCTGTCAAGAAGCGTCTCGACGTGCCTCGAGTTGGATTGGCCGAGTCTGTGGCCATCAGATTCTTGGACACGACCAAGAACACGGAGGCTCCACGGCGATTCTTTGCGAGAATCACGCGATCGCGATCCGCGGCCGTTACAAAGTGGCACGCGGACGGACTCCTTTTGCCCCATGGCCATCCTCGCGACGGCTTTGACACCCTAAACCCGTAAGACATACCCAAACACTGTAGAAACAAACTGCTGACATTATGTAGCCTCTTCTTCGTGGGCAGGCAAGAGTATCCAGTCGGCGCCACGGCGGAGCCCTTTTCAGAGTGGCCAATGGAGTTTCTGGACTACAAGGACTACGCGGCCCCAAATGACGTTTACGGCAAGATGTTCTTCTACCTGCGTGATCTCCTTGTGAGGTTTCAGCGCCGGATTGCAAAGATCCCTATTAAGATGCAGCTTACGAGCGAGTCGAGCAACAACCTCCCCGACTGGCTCCCGACTCTCAGGATCGAGCATGAATTCGACCGCATCGAGGTACACAAGGGCAACCATAGTCTTGACATGATGCAAAGACTGACTTTTCTAGGTTGGCGGTCTCTGGGACCAGCATCCATTCTTGACTATGGGCATCTTTTGCAAGTTGCTTCGACACGAGGACGAGAACCCGTTTGCGACGATGCTTGCGCTGACCCGCGACTCGGTGACGCACGACATGGCCTGCATGCACGGAGATCTGGAAGCCGAGAGGCTGGACATGTGTCGCCCGACGGAGACCATCTTGGACGAGTATGCGCCGCCGGTTGCTTCTGCAGACGACGACCCGCTGAGCCGCGATGTCGTCCGTCGCAAAATTGGCCTGCTCATGTGGCGCAACTGGGACAAGTTTTCGTCTCGGTACGGTGATTCTGCTTGCGTATCTGCGGCCGTATTCTGACTTCAATCTTAGCTTTCTCTCCTCTCCCGCCCACTTTGCCTTTGCGTCCCTCATGGACCCTGATATCATGGTCGAGCACCGCAGTGTCATCCAGACCGGCTTCCTCGGCCTGGCTGTGAGAGACAAGCACATTATCACGCGCCGCTGGCCCAACCGCCTGGTTCACAGCAAAAAGGACAAGCCCAGCCTGCGAGACTTTAACCGCTGGCTGAGCTGGCCCGACATGGTGCCCGAGCGCTGGCTGGAGTGGAAGCGCCGGGAGGAGTTGCCCGAGGACGAGTGGCGCAGCTGGTTGGGCACTGCGACGTCGCGGTCCCGCTTTGCCTTTGAGCTGGCGCTGGAGAGCATCGTGTCGGGCTATAAGTGTGAGGATGAGGCTGAGAATGATTTGGAGACGCTTATGAGGGGCGTCAGTGTGAAGGATCCTGGTACCCCGGATTACGACTCGGAGGCTTCGACTGATGCCGATGTTGGTGATGGTGCAGAGGACCTCTACGGTGACGATGAGCCGAAGAAGGCTGTGGTTAAGGAGGCTGAGACCAAGGAGGTTGAGATGGTCCAGAAGGACAAGGGGAAGAAAACGAAGTCGAAGAACAAGAAGAAAGAGGACCTCCAGGGTGAGGATGAGCCGAAGGAGGCCGAGGTCAAGGAGGCCGACTTCAAGGAGATTG
Organism: Tolypocladium paradoxum; assembly: GCA_002916505.1. Lineage (NCBI taxonomy): Eukaryota > Fungi > Ascomycota > Sordariomycetes > Hypocreales > Ophiocordycipitaceae > Tolypocladium > Tolypocladium paradoxum. The sequence continues at coordinate 16,250 of PKSG01000556.1, forward strand.
AGTCCAAGGGGGCTGAGACGGTCCAGAAGGACAAGGGTAAGAAAAAGAAGTCGAAGAAGAGCAAGAACAAGAAGACAGAGGACCTCCAGCATGAGGACGAGCCGGAGGCTGAGGTCAAGGAGGCTGAGACCAAGGAGGTTGAGACGGTCCAGAAGGACAAGGGCAAGAAAAAGAAGAAGAAGAGCAAGAACAAGAACTAGGTGTGGTCACGATGAGAGGCTACAGCAGAGAGCGGATGGAGTGCAGATAGCGGATTGTATCGCGTGGGTGGCACAGAGTAGGTAGGTCTAGTAGCGTGTTTGACTTGATGTACAAGGTTCTGTAACGCGTCCAGCTCATTGCATTGTCTCTGTCTCTTCTCGGTGGGATCCCCTCATTGTGGCTTTGGTAGTCGGAATGTACAGCGATCCAGCTGAGGCGCCGTATCTGGTGTCTGACCCTGTTCATCTCGTCACATGGGAGGGCGTGTTCCAGTACTTCTCAAATTAACAAGGGGTTGCATCGGCTTCACTTGAGCACATCTTTGCGCTATGTACAGGAAGACATGGCTAGTTGAAGTCCCAGAAAGTCATGTACAGTCTTACGGTGCAATGTTCGCCATCACAGTCACAGTCACCAGAGGGATTGTGCTCCTCCAAGAACACCGTACCGGTCCATTCCAAACTGCGGTTTCATACGCTGTGTGCAGCGTCAGTCTGGGTGGACTTGAGCCTTTGGCCGCCGGTGGCGGCTGAGGGTTGTAGCAGGGTTGAGAGGAGTTCCGTCCTTGAAGATGCCAAGAGAATGGTTCCAGCCACGTTCTCCCAAAGGATAACACCGTGGGTTGCGGACACTGACGACATGTGTCTCTGTTTGCATCCTGCATGCGCCTAACCATGAGCCGGGCGCTGCCGATACAGCCCAGGCTGGTTCATTCACACAGGAGGGTGCAGGGAAAACATGTGAGCCGATGTAGCTTAGCCATTGAATTAGAATAGTGTGCGAAGAACCCGGTCGGAACTCTAGGAAAAGGAGGCGATATCTCGGGCAGTGAGACAAGACGTTCTCTGGGCTGCGGTCCCCCCTGACTCTTTTGTTTATTGGCGTCCCTTTCTTGTCAGCGGTACTGGGTGGTCTTCTGTAGATGCAGATATGGTTTAGCTAGCTGTCTTGTGTTCTATTTTCGCCATGACGACGAGTTGGAGCCAATAACATGCATAACTTGCAACCCAACATCCCTGACATGCCAACGCGGGGTGTCCACCAATAATATGTGACTTACCCCGGCGTGAGATGTCACCCCCACGATTGACCATGTCTACGACCTTGGCTGCATCCAGTCATGGGTGGCACCCTTGAGCTTCACTATGGATGTCGTCATGTGTACGGAGGGCGGTGCTTAGGCAGACATGCAGCCTGGCGATTTGAAGCCGCACCAGGCAAGCACCTTCTGTTGTGATTGGGTGATCTGCTGAGCTACTGTCTTCCTCGTAGGGGGGCTGCACCTCCTCAGCGCTGCCGTACCACGTCCACCTTGGCATGCTTGCGTTCGCTCTGTTTGCACTACGCGGCGTTGTCAGTTTAGGTAACGACACGAGAAAGCATGAACCGACTACGTATCATGGCCCAATCAGCTCTTGACACGCGGAGCACGGGACCTGACAACTACAGGTCATAAGTGACAATGCCCGCAGCAAACGTGGGACTGCGAGGTCAGTGAGCCTAGACAAACGGACCAGTTACCGGAGAGTACTCCGTACTTGCATGGAGTGACGGGCTAACTAATCAGCAGTCCAGGACCTCACGTTATAGATACACACCTGTCGGATTGAGGCCACCAATTACGGGCCACAACGGCCTGCACGTGGCTTTGAGGAAAGCGATGGCTCCGGGGAAAACACCCCCTACACACTCGCGCACAGAGATCACGACGATCTTCATCATCAATTGAACCCTCAATTCTCGTCACATCCTCGTCGTTATATTCGTGAATTACGAGGCCGTTCGACAGCGCCAGAAGAAACCATCTTCTGACAACACCACACATAACACAAGGTAAGGAGGTGATATACTTGCAAGTCTCCGCTGAACGGATCCAAGCGTACTTCGGACTCTACGTGGGTATAATGTCACCGGACTAAACAGGGAGGATTGAACGCATCTGCGCAAGTCAACTGATCAGGGACGATTGAGATGGAGCTCTTTGTAGTGTAGGGAAAGCGAAAAGAATGAATTGTCTAAACTAAGGAGTGACGGAACGAGCCCCTATTCGAAAGGGAGCTCTGCCTAACTGTGTGTCGCTGCCGACCTCTCTGCCTCGGGATACGTGTAAAGTCCACAACACACTACTCATGATGGTCCCTCTATTTCCCGCAGTTATACCAGCCGCTCCAGGCGGGAGGAGCATGAGCTTCGACACTCTTCTTGTCAAGATCCCCAGCCTGATTGATAGGCGTCGGAGCAGCACTGCCGATTCGGGTGAAGGCGAGGAGAAGGGAGACAAATAACGAAGGATGCATGTTGGTGGTATTGGTTGACCTCCAATTAACGAGGCGAAGCAGAGGTACGCTTTATTCTTGAACGGGCTCTGGATGATGGCGGATAAGGATCTCGTCGATGAAGATGATGGAGGCGTTGATGGCACCAACTTGAAAGGACCTTGGACATCATTATATAGTTCACGCCGCCTTTGTTCATTCCTTGTGCCGTTTCTCCCGTTATCGAGACTTGCAAACGCGTCGTCTTGATCCATCCAATGCGGCCAATCCAGATTACTAGCTAGTTTGTGCTGTGCATTCCACCGGCAGCGATAACAGCGTCGCAGCGGACCGGCATATTGGCAACAGTCCGCATTATGAGTAAGATAAGGATGAATACGAAGTGGCGTATGATGTGTATTTTGGTACAAATGACGCCCCCGTGTCACGACGCCTTGTGCACTGCATGGACCCCCTTCGACTGCCAATATCATGCCCGTAAAATCCGAATCGGCCGCGTCTCGAATATCTGGTTGGGCGGCAACGATTGGGCCTCTAAATCTGATGACTCCTCGGAAGGTGGCTCCCCAAGCCGTTTGAGGAAGCGACTGCTCCTCAGGACTTGCTGTCTGTTCGAAACAGAGTCAATCCGAAGTCGACGGAGACAGCCTTCTCATTCGCAATTGAGTGCCCTCGTCAGTCAAAAGCCATCCGAGTAACGATGCCAATCTTCAGAGAAAAGGGAAAATAGGCCTTGATCTTCGCCCCGAGCCTGTCGCTGCTAGAGGATACTAACCTTCCAATAGTCAGCTGCGTCGGAAACCTCTTACGCACGATTGCCAGGAGACGACGCAGAATCGATAGAGCACCGTCCACGCTTCCTACGCCGTGAGTCCGAGACTGACTCGAGCGAACGGACGGACATGGGCTAAATATATCACTGGAACCAGTTCAGTCGACGACTCTCAAAACACTCGTTGTCCTTAACGCAGCCCTGCTTGCGGCCTCGCTGTGCTGTCTGGGATTGTCATTCGTCGTATACAGGAGGTCTCTGAGCATCGGCCAGAAAGAGATTCTCAGGCAGGCCACATTCTACTGTATGTGCATCCTTCTGTTCTGTCTCGAAAACATGGTGATAACCAAGCGAGGTCTAGCACCACCCATCGACACCCTCACACCTAATTGGGGCCTTCAGGATTTCGTCACGCGGCCCATCACCTCCAACGATTCCATATTTCGCCAAGGTCCCAGCCCAGCCGTCGAAGCCGCCTGGAACCGCGTTGCGGACCTCGGCGTCATTCCATTGACTCGCGAGCAAGTCCTGGGGCTGGGCAAGAACCCGTCCACTGTCGTGAAGGCGCCAACTGACTGGGCCGTCGGCGATGATGCATACCTGGGCCAGATAGACGGGATCCACCTGTTACACTGCTTGAACTCGATGCGCAAGAGCCTCTACTACAATTTCCCTCATTACTATCCGCGGGGCCATTCGGCAGCGTACCACGTCCATCTGTCGCACTGTCAAGAGACACTGGCACAGTGGCTCATGTGTCAACCCAGCCTTGAGCTCATCACATTCAACTGGGTTGAGAAACACGAGGCGCCATTCCCGGACTTTGACATTACGCGCAAGTGCTGGAGCTTTGAACAGCTGCTCTCGTGGCAGGATGAACACCGCGTGCAGTCTATCAATACTGCAATGTGGAAGGCGTTGCGGATCCCGGATGGTGCGGTACCCAACCCATCGCCGTTGTTGAATGAAGAGACGTTGAACCAGACTGGGGTTAGTTTTGAAGGATGCGCGTTGCAACGACGTCGAGTCTAGTCATCTAGGATAATGTAGCGGCAATGTCTCGGACTTTTCCGCGCCTGAATAGCCGTACCCGCATTCTAATAGTCAAGGTTTTGCGTTAATCGTGCACTATGTCTGGAAGTGTGCCGATTGGTCTTACACTAACCAACCAGCTTCAGGCTCGTGCGGCAATAGGGACCCCTGGTCCGGTGAGTGCACTCCTCCAATCTTCGCATCTGTTGGTCCAAACCGTCCAACCAACAAAGCCTGGATCTGTGACTCATTGTACAGCTTTGGTCGTTGTGTCTACTTCGTATAAGTACGAAGCAATCCGTAGTCTGTATGGAATCCCCAGTTCTACTCCGTAGTCCGTACCTACACAGCACAACAGCATTTCAATATTTCGCCTTGACATATCCCAACAATCATGGCAAGCTTGGCTGTACGGCCTGACCATGGCAACGTCGTGGGCCTGGGAACCGTCACAATCCTTACACTTCCCAGCCTCAAGAGTTTCATTCATCCCCGAGCCGAATCGAGGCTCAACCAAGTGTATCAAGATGACGATGGGGCGGCCACCAAAGAGTCAGAGGCTGCCACTTCTGACACCATCCCCAGATCCTTTATAAATGTTGGGGCTGCAATTGGCCTGTCTACAGCTCTCCTTGACGCCTGGCACCCACTTTCCTCTTCGATATGGAAGACGCCTGTAGATTGGCCTTGGATTGGAATCTGGGTTTGTGCACTGAGTTGTCTTGCCCAGTCCTGTGGTATTGACACTTCTCGCCAGGTATTGATTTCCGTTCAGGCAGTCGCCATCTCAAGCGAGCCCAAGCTTCGTCAAAGGTATACTTACGGTATCAACGCTGCCATCTCCGCTGCCGTCATTTCGGTATCTACGATGTACAAGGGGATTCACTTGCGAGACAATGGCGACAAGTCATCGTGGTCACAGCTGATCGCTGCGTTGGCGATACTGCTCGCCTGTATTTCACTTCCTCGGAGGCCCACGGTCTTCTTCCGAGGCCATCGAATTGACCAAGAGCATGGGGCTTCCATACTTGCTAGGTTCTCCTTCTCCTGGGGTCCTTTCCACCAGTCGGGAAAAGATGCGCCCGACAAGATAGGCCTGCAAGATTTGCCAGCCGTCGCTCATAACATGCGAGTACGGAACCTGAAGGAAAGTTTCAGAATGAGGGCGGGAAAGACGAGCTTGTGGAGACAAATCGCGCGGACGTTTTTGACGCGACTGATTCACCAGTGGCTACTCGTGCTCCTCATGGCCCTCTCCGAGTTTGGCAGCCGGTTCGCGTTGCACCAGTTGCTGCAGCACTTAGAGAGCCATTCATCAAGCGACGACGAAGCCTGGGTGTGGGTTATTTGCCTCGGCCTTGCCCTGCTGGCCGAGACTGTCGTCGGTGGGCTACTCACCTGGTTTACCCAGATGAAGCTTGAGATGCCCATCATCGCGTTGCTGAACGCTCTTGTTTTTGACAAGACGACACGGAGACAACTTGTGCATGAGACTGCATCATCACTGAAAAGCACCAACGATGGCAAGACGACAGACCAAAAATCTGGCCCATCCTTGGCCGATATGATATCCAACGACAGGTAGACCTTGTCCGACCACCTCGAGATGTTCTACGCTGCTGACACATGTGCCCAGTTCGACAGTTTCACAGGCTTGTGCGCACAGCCATCACTTTCCAATGGCTGCCTTCAAGCTGTTGCTCGACGTGACGTACTTGGCGCGGCTTATCGGGATCAAGAGCATCCTAGTCGGCGGGGCCTCCTCGCTCATTCTGATCCCTCTCTCGACCAGGCTGTCAAAAAGACACCGAACCCTGCAAGCCGAGCTGTCGAAAGCGCATGGCGCCCTCTCCAATCTTATTTCGGAAGCGCTGCAAGGCCTCCGTCAGATCCGCTTGTCGTCGATGGAACGAATGTGGGAACGCAGAATCCTTGACTCTAGAGCACGAGAACTCGACCGGATGTGGAGGGCTGCAGTGACTCTTGCATTTCTGACCTTGGTTGCCAACCTCGGCCCCATTCTCCTGGCATCCGTGGCGCTATCTATGTATTCCTTCGAGACTGGTCATCTCAGCCCGTCCGTGGCTTTCGCTTCGCTAAGCTTGTTTGGCAACCTCCACGAAGTCTTTCGCGACCTACCGCTGATGGCCGCCAACATGCATGAGTCGTGGGTCAGCTGCCAGCGGATTCAGCGGTATCTCGAAGACCCTGAACAATACCCGAGTTCTGTTCCTTCTGACCATATCTGCCTGGAGGACGCCACTTTGTCCTGGCCGAGAGGCAGGAGTAGTTCACTTCCACCCACAGCGGTCTTCGAGCTGCGAGATGTGAACCTGGCGTTCCCCAAAGGCAAGCTAAGCATCGTCACCGGCAATACTGGCTCGGGAAAGGGCCTCTTGGTCGCGTCGATACTTGAAGAGGCCAAGCTCGAGTCCGGACGACTTGGGAAACCAGCGCCAATAGGTTCAGCTGAAAGGGGGCTCATCAGTCGTGGAGTCTTGGCCGGGACGACCGCCCTGGTCTCGCAACCGCCATGGATTGAGAACTGTACAGTCAGGGATAACATAGTATTCGGATATACTTTCGACGAGGCACGATATCGAAAAGTCATGTATGCCTGTGCGCTGGACCAAGATCTCGATGCGCTTTCGGAAGGGGATCTGACCAAGGCTGGAGTCAACGGAGCCGTCCTCAGCGGCGGCCAGAAGTGGCGAGTTGCCCTGGCAAGAGCATTGTATTCGCCCGCAGAGATTCTCGTCCTTGAGGACGTCCTCAGTGCCGTCGATGCGCCTGTTGCAAGGTGGATCTGCGATCATGCACTGACGGGCGAACTCGTCGAGGGAAGGACGAGGGTCCTAGTCACGCATCATCCAGAGCTTTGCCATGGCGCGGCGAGCTACCTAGTTGTTGTGCAGGATGGCACTGCAACCGGCAGCAACAAGCTTGAAGCTTATATAATGTCAAAGGGGACTACGAGCAACATGGATTTGGCAGACCTAACAGCTCAAGCCCCCAGCAATTCGGAGAGCAAGTCAAAGGCACCCATACCAGCACAAGGCAGACCACGACAGGCTGCCGGTCGGAACAGTTGGCAGATCTTCTCGAATTACCTTTGGGCTAGCGGAGGTGCAAGAGCCTGCGTCTTGGGTGTGCTCGTCACTTTGGGTTACCAAGTCTCCTCGGCCAGTCACTCTTGGTGGTTGGCGAGGTGGACGGCGCATCAGGAGACTGCCACCGCGAAGAAGAACATGATGTTGTGCAACATCGGCGTTTTTCTTGCTCTTTCGATAGGTAACGGGATTGCCCTTGCCGTACAATCCCTCGTGTTTAACAGCATCGGCCTTGGCGCCTCCAGGTCGCTCTTCCAGCGAATGGTGCGGAGCGTTCTCACCGCGCCTCTGGGATGGATCGACAGCACGCCTCTGGGCCAGGTACTGCAGAGTCTTGGGGTTGACATGTATATGATTGACCATCGGACGGCACCAGAGATGAACGGTCTCTTGGGCAACGTTGTACACCTGATCTTGATTGTCTTGTTTAGGTGAGCTTTTCTTGGTGAGTAATGGATGGCTGAGGAACAAGGCTTACACTCCAACAGTTCCATATCGGCCCCGTATACCGTCTTTTCCAGCATCGGCCTGCTCATCTTATATCTGAACATCGCTTCAAAGCACTTTGCTTTGTCTCGGAAGCTCAAGAGGCTTGTCCCCGCCTCGCACCGTCCCATTCTCGAGCATGTGAATTCGACTGCAGCCGGGGTGGCGACGATTCGGGCATTCGGCAGAAGCGAGTTCTACGTGGAGCGCATGTATGACCTTATCGATGTTGACACCAAGGTGGGCTGGCACCTTGCTCTCGGCATAAGATGGTTAAGTGTCCGCCTGGGCTTTCTGGGCGCCATGTTTGTCACCACAACTGCAGCAGCCTTGGTGTTCAAAAAGGCCGACGCAGCGACAGCGGGATTCACCATCACTCTTGCACTCCAGCTGAAGAGGGCCCTCTCTGGTACCATTAGCAAGGCCATGATCCTGGATATGGGTTCCAACGCCATCGATCGGGTCCTCAACCTGGCAGAAACACCAACAGAAACGGTAGAAGGACAGAACCCCCCCGAGTCCTGGCCCGCAGCCGGCGCCGTCCAGGTCCACGACCTGACAGTTCGCCACGACCCAGCCTTGCCACCGTCCCTCAGAGCCATTTCCTTCTCCCTCAAGCCGCGCCAGCGCCTCGGCATCGTCGGTCGCACGGGAGCTGGCAAAACCAGCTTGGTCAGCGCCTTTCTTCGCTTCATTGACCTCGCGGAGGGAAGGATCGTCATAGATGGCCTCGACATCTCGACCCTTACACTGTCAAGTCTCCGCAGCGCCGTGACAATCATCCCGCAGGATCCATTCCTCTTCTCGGGCACTCTGCGCTCCAACCTCGACCTCTACGGCGATAAGGCTGACGGAGAACTTCGGTCCGCACTACGGCGAGTGCGTCTCCTCTCCAACGACAGCGAAAAAGACGGCGAATTCGCAGACCTCGATATGGCCATCCATTCCGGGGGCCTGAATCTGTCGCACGGGCAGCGGCAGTTGATCTGCCTGGCGCGGGCAATGCTGGCGCGATGCCGTATCCTGATACTGGATGAGGCAACGAGCGCCGTTGACAGCACGACCGACGCCGCGATCCAGCAGGTGATACGAGAAGAGTTTGCCGAGGCGACGATTCTGGTTGTTGCGCATAAGCTTCTGACCGTGGCCGATTTTGACTCCATTCTGGTGCTGAGCAATGGCGAGATGGCTGAGTTTGGGTCTCCAGCCGAGTTGATGGTCAGGGGGCGCGTGTTCTGGGATATGGTGAGGCAGAGCGGAGACGGCGGGAGGATAAGGTCTATTATTGGAGCATAATGGCGGGATTCGCTTGGCGAGGCTCTCGGCCGGTGACCTTGGATACTGAAATCTGGACATTGAAGGGAGCAAAGGCTTGTACCTACAACGATAGCTCGCAGCGGACTGGCCCTGCCCTGCCAGTTCGAGAAGGTACGGTACATGACTATACTGGCACCCGTCGTGCATCGCATTTGTCCTTCACTTGACCGCTCATCACATCACCCCAGAGCTGTGACATCTCAGAGCCATCTCGTTTGTTTGAGCCAGGGGTAGAGACGTCATGTCGGAAGTACTTGTTGTGTCTATCCTTGAGGCCAGGGCAGTCCTTCTGCCCTTGCCGATGACGGACCGAGCCAACACTGATGCCGTATTGTATTTAGCATCCCGACGTCGCCAGCAAAGAGAGTTGTCGGAAGCTGATGTGCAAGGACCCAACTGTTTGCTATCGTGTCGGCCGCTTATGTGATGTTGGCGGAAAGACTGCGCATCTCGGGAGTTGTTCTTCCCATTGGCGTGATGCAATGGCGATCTCCCCCGGGAATCGATCTTCTCGAACACTGGGTACACAACCGGATTCATGAGTAGCAGCTCAGGCATTGAGTTCCAATTTCCAAAAGCCCTTTCCAAAAATGCCTCCATCGTGGCCGAGTTGGGTCGATAACTGTCTTCGTGGGCCATCACGGAGGCCTCAAGAATGCGGTAACATTCTCGCACCTCCGTGACGGAGAGGTCGCCCACAGACGAGATAGTGCGATATACCGAGGGCACAATAGTGGCCTGAGACGCCCAGCATTCAATAATATCCAGTGCGGCCAAGGTGACATGCTATAAACCGTCTTTGGAGGCCGATTCGTATGTGGCGGCCCTGACTGCCGAGATCATGGAAGAGACTTGGCTGTTCACGTCATCTCGGTCGCAGGAAAGCAAGATGAGATGCAGCACACGCGGTGGGTAGGGCAGCGGCGTGGATGTCTCATTCGACACAGATCTCGTTCAAGTCCCTCATTGCGGCCGGGAACTCGCCTAGGTGGTTTGCGAGTTGTCGTTGGGACTCTCGGTCGGTTCCCGACTTGGGAGGATCTGCGTCGTACTGAACATTGGATCTGCGACGGATCGCCACTATGAGGCGGTATGTAACAGTAGATGCCGTTGTAGCAGGCTGTAATGTACAGGTAGAAGTGATGTGTGAGGATGTTGGCGGAGAGTGGGAAGACTGGGGGGAAGAGGGGGTACTTGTAGGTAAATCTGAGAGCGCGTTTGCATAACCGTAGCCTGCTGCCTAATGTCGTGTGAGAGACAATAGCAAACGGCCCCGTCTTGAAGAGCTGAGTGGTTTGGGTTGGCACAATAGGTTTTACAGTTGAGCCCGTTTGCTTCGGTTTCGCCACTGAATGGGACAATGGGGCTGGCAGACAGTTACTCGTATTCGCACATGACGGCGGCCCCAGGGATTTAACTCCCATTTCTCCATTACGTTCATGTAGGAAAACCCTTGAACAGTCCATGACACGAGATATAAAAGCGCACAGGATAATGCATGGGCATTGTTCCGGGGCTGCAATGGCCCCTGACTGGTTTGTAAACATGCAGGTGCCAGCAGAGCGAGGTGTCACACGCCACGATATAGCCTCACCAAACAGTTTGCAGCTGGATGAAAGTCTCCCAGAGTTCGATGCGATACAATGGTCTAAGGCTCCGGAGGGCAGCATTCCCATGAAGCTCTGGCCTGTGGGCGGGTTACATGCGATACATGTTGCTCAGCGACTTTGCCACGACACTCTTGGCCATTTACTCTTGGTCCAGCTCCGGGTAGTGCCTCCAAATACCATCCGCGTAGGCAGACCGACGGTCGCTCCCCAGGTACTCCTTGACATTGGGTCGCTCCTTGACCGCGTCGTAGAGCTTGAACACACTGCCATACTTGCCCGACTCCCTGAGCCTGCCCACTGCCTTTGGGAAGGCGTATTGGGTACCGTCGATGCACTTGCGTCACTGTTAGCAACATTGTAGGGAGTGTTACTTCGCTGACTGAAGCCTACCTGGAACAGCACGAGGTCCGCATACGACAGCTTGTCCCCATACAGCCATGGCCCGTGGCCGCTGGTCTTGGCATCAAACACTCGCTGGACGTAGCCGAGGTACTTGGGCAGCCGCTCGTTGACGAAACGCTCGCTCCTCTTCTTTGCCTCTGGCTTCTGGTCCTCGTACGCTAGCGACGTCGCGATGGGGTGATGCGTCTCGTGCACCTCCCCGACGAAGCCGTCCAGGATGGTCAGGACAATGCCGTTGAGATGGAACACGGCGTCGCCCTCGGTTGGGGCCAGGCCGAGCTTCGGTGCCAAGTACAGCAGGATGTTTGGCGTCTGGTTGAGGATGAGGTCGCCGTGCTTGAGCACGGGAGGGGCGAAGACGGGAGGGTTGGTGGCGTCGCCCGTGTTGTCCGGAGACATGTAGCCAAGAACGGTCGGGACAGCCTTGCTGCCTGCGGTCTTGGCCGTGTCGTTGTACGGGACGCCGGCTTCTTCAAAGAGGAGACGGATGAGTTCGCCGCGGCCGGGGATGCCGGGCCAGTAGACGAGCTCGTAGGGAGCGTCATCGTTGGTCTTGAGCCGTTTGGTGTCTGGCGTAGACATGGTATACGGACGCTGTGGGATTGTCGGGGAGTGAAGAGAGCTGCTATTGATGGAGCGCGGAATCTGCTTACACCTGGATGTGGCAAGCTGACGGTTTTATAGAGCCTTGGGCTGGGATGTGGATGCGGAGTTGTCGTTCAGCTGAGGGGCATCTGCGGGGTTCGTGAAGTCATCGAGAGCTGACTGCAGACACGGCAAACACGGGGGGTGTGGGATGCCGAGATTGTGGAATCATCTTTATTCGCGCTGCAATTCGTATACTACAGTTGAGGCTTGGCTTACACATGCCCTGCATCTGACGACTGGAACGGGATCGCGATTACAAATACCGGCGTGCGATTCGGGTGTTTTCTGTGTCAATATTGCGAATTCTCCAATACAAGTCTCGCTCTGGCGACGACTTGCAATTCTTTGGTGTATCGCGTTGTCAAGGCTGCCCAGCGAACGGAGCAACCCAGCCCGCTGCTCAACGACGTCTCTACCATCGCCCGGGCCCGAGGCGTACGGCAACCTCGTGCCTCTTCGGATCGCGCCGGAGCCGTGTCTGACCCGTCTCGTTCCTTAAGTGCCATCTGCAAACCAGATGCCCGCAATACACGGCCAGAATGGTTGGCAGCCGACGGGTATCTTCCTCGTCATTCCGCCGGTACTCTTTCATCACAAGCTGTACAAGCCTCATGGGCACGTCAAGGACGGGAGCCTTCATTCAGCAACATGTGTTAATTCTCAAACGGCAGCCCGGAGTCCTCTCTGATAGCGCCGAAAATGGCCATGATACTGGCATTTGGTCCCCGCTTCTCGTTGACGCGGTCTGTGCGATGGGTGACGGTGTCCAGTGTTCGCAGCCTCGCGCCATTCTTCTGTGCAAGATGGTTCAAGTGCGTGTTTTCCTTGACAGCCATGCTTATCGGGATCGGGGGCTACACTCTGTCGTCAGCGCATCGATCGTCTTCGCGGCGCCGCCCGCAAACTCACATTTTCCACCTTGTGATATGCCCCCGAGTTGAGCATCTTCAGCTGTCCCGCCGCCGGCCCGGGAATCAGCAGCTCGACAAATGTCGACAGCGTCTCTTGGGACAGGCCGACCTTTTCCGACAGCACGCTGGCCTCGCACAGGACTTCAATTGCGGAGAAGCGAATGAAGTTGCCGATGAGCTTGAGCAAACTGGCTTGTTCGCAGGGCTGGTTGGCTAGAGCTATGGTGTTTTGGCAGATGCTGTTTGCGCGCCGTTTAGCATTGTTGGATGCACAGGACGGCCAGCTGCGACTCACACTCCGTCTGTAAAGGGCAGGAATTTGGCGATTGCGTCGGAGGATCCAGCCAGGGCAATGGTGATGAGGCGATCAACGGCGAGTGGAACGCCCCCGAAAACTGCCACGAGGTCAATTGTCTGGGACGTGTGAAGGCGCCCGGTCAGATGCACTTACTTGGACTGGCCAAGTACTCGGCGCCGTGACTTTGCAGTTTCTCGGACTGCGCCGCCGCCGTCTCTGGGTGGACTGTGGAGAGATCCACGAACAGCTTGCCCTTGACGTCGGCGCTGCGGATGGCCGTGTCGATGGCGTCTTGCACGGCGGCGTCATCCACAAGACACAGCAGACGGCTTCGGCGACTGACTCAACGGCGGCAATTCTTTCTGACCCGGCGGCCAAGTCTGCGGCCTTTTGACGTGTCCGGTTCCATACCGTGACAGGACCCTGGCTCGGCCCGTATCTGGCCAGGTTCTGGCACACCACCTGATGGCTCTAGTCAGCGATCCAAGCGAACGGACATGGGCGGGGGATACGCCAACCTGTCCGATGTTGCCCAGCCCAATCCAAGAGACACGCGACATTTCCGCCCAGGGAACGGGGATGCCCAATGCTGTCGTTCCGGACCGGCACGGACGACGGCGGGTTCGTTTAAGAAGCCACGGGGCCGACATCGCTCAGGCTTGTTGCCGGTATTATGATGGGGCCGACCGCGGAATGCAGGCCCGTCTTAAGCCGAGCCCAGCCTCCTTGCGGCACCGCCAACACGGATCCGCAGAGTCATCACCGTCTCCATTGGCAATCGAGTCTTTGGCCCGTTGTGGCTGTTGGTCACCGAGCCTCGAGCCCTGCTCGCCCTGGCTGTCGGGAAGATGGTGCGGTATCTCAGCCCTTGATGGCGTGTCCCGCTGCCAACGTTGATGTTGCCGAGAGCTTCGAAAGGGCAACGTCTATACTTGTACAAACTCTGCCATATTGAGAATTTCCAGAGCATTACCGAGGACGACGTACGCGGTGAAGCAGTTCACGACTAGCGGGTAGCCTTGGCTGGGTGTGAGATGCTGTTGGGCGCATTCATCTGCAGACGTCCGTGTCGGGCAGCTGCCAACATTGAAGCCTCCCATCTCCTCGTCGCTCTTCAGTGGCAGGCCCACCCGTTGCGTGGATAGCTTCGCTGCTGTGAGGGCATTCCAAACTCCTCCAACGGCCAGTCGGAACGACTTCCCCGCAACCTCCTTACAGGGGCGGGAAGCTCCCCTGCTTGACCTTCTAGATTCAGGCGCCTCGGGTCAGGCGGCCGTTCATTATCGCCGTTTCGGAGCAGGTCCGCGCTCTTGTATCCCAGCTCCCTGTTCTCGCCCTCACCCTCTTCATCGCCTCTCGTCGACACTCGGCACGGGGCAGAGTCATGGATGAAAAGAACGGCCTCCCGCCCTACAGCGCCGTCGCGTCACTCTACGGGGCCGGCTATTTCTGGCTCTGGGGTCGCCGCCGAGCGCTCAAGTTGTTCGTGCTCGCGTGCCTGGCCTTGATTGCCATTGCGCAGTGGACGCAGGTCTGGCGGACGAGCAGCAAGGCGCCCAGGCTGTCGCTGCAGAAGCTCCATGATGACCTGGCCACGTGCAGGAAGCTGCGTCACGCGCCGCAGGACCCCATCGGTCTTGGGCGTGAGCACAACGCCAGGTACATCGAGGGCGGCAAGCCTACGCTGATCAAGAATGCCACTATCTGGATTGGTGAGCCTGTCGAGGGAACGAGCGAGGCGGACGCGAGGGCCGGCAGGGGCTGGGAATGGGTCCGTGGCGATGTTCTCCTCGAGCATGGCCTCATCAAAAAGGTCGAGGCGCACATCTCGCCCAGCTCGTTGCCCGAGAACACACAACTGTACGATGCTGCAGGGCGGCAGCTCACCAGCGGCATCATCGACATGCACAGCCATGCCGGCGTCAACTCCCTGCCGGTCCTCGAGGGCAACGGCGACGGCAACGAAGCGTCCGACAACATCACGCCCTGGGCGCGCTCCATCGACGGCTTCTACCCATTCGACCCCCAGATCCAGGTCATCAAGTCCGGCGGCGTCACCACGTCGCTCGTCCTGCCCGGCTCGGGCAACAACATTGGCGGCGAGGCATACCTCCTCAAGCACGCCGTGGGCAAGCCAGACGGCCGCAGGGAGATCAGCGCCGAGGACATGCTGGCCGACCCCGAGCGCAACTGGCGCTACATGAAGATGGCCTGCGGCGAGAACGCGAAGCGCGCCGGCCACAGTATGGGACGGCGGCCGTTTAGTCGCATGGGCGAGAGCTATGACTTTCGACACGCGTTCGAGCAGGCGAGGGACCTTGTCCAGAGGCAGGATGACTGGTGCCACAAGGCCGAGGCGGTGGGTGTCGGGAATATGGACGACTATCTGCCGCAGGAGATCCTGTGGGAGTCTCTCGGTGCTGCGATGCGTGGCCAGGTGCACATCAACACGCACTGCTACACGGTCCCCGACCTCGAGGCCATGGTGGACCACACCAACGAGTTCAAGTTTGCTGTGCGGGCGTTCCATCACGCCCACCAGACGTATCTCGTTCCCGAGGTAAGCCGTCCCGGTCCCCGTGTGTGATCGCTTGCCACTGACCATGTCAGATCCTGAGACGCACCTGGGGTGGCCGCACCCCTTCGTCTGCCCTCTTTGCCGACAACATGTACTACAAGGCCGAGGCGTACGTCGGATCCGAGTTCGCCGGCAAGTACCTCTACGACGCGGGCCTGACTCCCGTGTACGTGAGCGACAACCCGGTTCTCAACGCGCAGCATGTCCTCTTCGAGGCCGCCAAGGGCTACCACTACGGCCTGCCGTACCACGCCGCGCTGACTGCGCCGGCGGACGACGTTGGAATGGGCCAGCGTCTCGGCAAGGTCAAGCCCGGATTTGATGCCGATGTCGTCGTCTGGGACAGCGACCCGCTGAGCGTTGGCGCTGCACCGGTTCAGGTGTGGATTGACGGCACGGCTCAGTTCGAGGAGCCCGTCGAGCTGTCCAAGCCCCAGCGAGGCCCGCTGGCTCCCGACCCGTCGCTCGCGAACGTTGTCGAAGAGCCGACCGAGTTCGAGAGCGCTCTGTTCAGCGGCGTCACAAAGGTGCTCCTTGCCGACGACAAGACGCACGAGTCCGACGGCAGGTCCTTCAACGTCGCTGTTTCCAACGGCAAGATTGCTTGCATTGGCGCCTGCGAGTCCGAGTTTGAAGTCGCCACCGCTGCTGGCGTCGAGGTCGTGGCTCTCCGGGACGGCCATCTCACCCACTCCTTCACCGGCGTGGCGGGCACCCTTGGCCTCAACGAGATTGACGCCGAGTCCGTCACGGACAACGGCCTGAACCCATCCAAGTTCACGCGCGCCATGGACGGCCTGCAGCTGGGGGGCAAGAAGCTCCATGCCGGCGCCAAGTACGGCGTGACCAAGGCCATCTCCGCGCCCAAGTTCACCGAGCGCCACACACACCACGGCACCAGCGTCGGCTTCGTCACGACGGCCATGACCAGCCTCGCCGAGGGCGCCGTGTTTGCGCCCGACGTGGCTGTCCACTACACGCTTGACTTGAACGCCCGTGGCGCCGACAGCTACTCGGCCGTGTTTGGCGAGCTGCGGCGGAAGCTCATGGACGCGGCCAGGTCGGACAAGGAGGTCGCTGACCCGTTCTCCGAGGCTGCGTACCTGAAGATGGTCGTCGCCGGCGA
This sequence comes from Tolypocladium paradoxum, assembly GCA_002916505.1. Classification (NCBI taxonomy): domain Eukaryota; kingdom Fungi; phylum Ascomycota; class Sordariomycetes; order Hypocreales; family Ophiocordycipitaceae; genus Tolypocladium; species Tolypocladium paradoxum. Next base: position 33,017 of record PKSG01000556.1, read on the forward strand.
CAAGGTGCTGGCGCTGACCATCAACAGCGCCGATGGCATGGCCACGGCTCTGAGGATCAAGGCCGAGGTCGAGAGCGCGCTCAAGACGTCGACTGCATCGCCCAAGCTCAGGGTGGCCATCATCGGCGGCGCCGAGTCCCACCTCGTCGCCGACGAACTGGCCGCCGCGTCCGTCGGCGTCATCCTGCTGCCGCTGCAGGCCATGGCCGGCACCTGGGACTCGCGGCGCGCCCTCCCCGGCGCGCCGCTGTCCAACGGCACGGCCGTCGACTGGCTCGTCAGGGCCGGCGTGACGGTGGGCGTGGGCCTGCCCGAGGACTGGCGGGTCCGCGACCTGGGCTTCGAGGCCGGCACGGCGTTCCGCAACGGCAACGGCAGGCTCAGCGAGAAGGCGGCGCTGGACTTGGTGAGCGCCAATATCCACAAGATCCTGGGCGTGGACGTGGCGGAGGCGGAGGCCAGGGGGCACTTTATCGTGAGCGAGGGCAGTCCGCTGGAGATTGGCTCGAGGATCAAGGCGGTTGGAACGGGCCGGGGGACGGTGTGTGTCTTTGTCTCGTAACCTTGGATGAACAAGCGGCTCCATCACCTCGCGAGAGCCTCGTGCGCCGTCACGACTCGCACCACCGCGCATCAATCGCGCCATTGTGATTACAAATGCCGTCGTCAGCGTGGAACTCTGCGCGCGGCTGTGACCAAGATTCCGCCCACTGCTCAGCGGCTCATGGGTAAGCGGGTTGGTGTGGGAGATTCCGAAGTTCCGCAGCTGGGCGGGGCTCGGGTTGGTTCAAATAGCGATGCGATGCGCCGCGAGCCGAGGTGATCTGCTGATTGATAAGGCGTACAAGACGAGAGATCCGATTGAGCTTCCGCCGCTGAGCTTCAAGAGGACGTGTTCGACCGCCATGACTGTTGCACCGGTCATTGCGCTGTCCCATGGGGGCGGTACGCTGCACTCTCACTGCTTCCACTCACGCGCTCTCATCCTCGTCCTCATCGCGCTCACTCTGCGACGATGGGCTTTGCTAACCCGCGATGCTAGGCCCCCTCCCCATCTTGGGCGACCCCAACCATAAGTCCATCATCTACTCCCTCAGGAACCGCGTGCCCAAGATCCTCGGCCTCGGCTCTCCCTCCCAGCCGCGCGCCATCGTCCTCGTCACCGCGCACTGGACGACCGAGCTGCCCACAATCTCCTCCGGCCAGTCGCACGACCTGCTCTACGACTACTACAACTTCCCCGAGGAGGCGTACTCGCTCAAGTACCCGGCGCCGGGGGCGCCGGGCCTCGCAAGGACGATCCGGGCTGCGTTCGAAGAGGCAGGCCTGCGGCCGCAGCTCGACGGGGAGCGCGGCTGGGACCACGGCGTCTTCGTGCCCCTGACGCTCGTCAACCCCAAGGCCGACATCCCCGTCGTGCAGCTCTCGGTGCTGCGCTCGGAGGATCCGACGGCGCACCTGCGCATGGGCGCCGCGCTGGCCCGCCTGCGCGCCGACAACATCGCCATCATCGGCTCCGGGTTCGCCTCGTTCCACAACCTCGGCACCATGCGCGCGATCCGCAGCTACCCGCCCGCGCAGTTGGCCGCCTTCAGGGCCGACTCGGACGAGTGGAACGCCGCGCTGACGACGGCGGTGGCGGCCGAGACGACCGAGGGCCGCTGGGCGGGGTTGGAGGCCTGGAGGGGGATGCCGCATGCGGATCGGATGCATCCGCCTGCTGGAGGGGAGCACTTCATGCCGTTGGTCGTGTGTGCGGGCGCGGCGGCCGAGGGCGAGGAGACGAGGTTTTACAAGGATGAGTTTTCGGGGGTGGACATATTCACCTACTATTGGGGAGCGGAACAGGTTGAGTGAGGGCCGCGTTCGTGAAAGCCTGGAAGTTGATCGCGAGCCTGCCCAGGTATTGTCGTTGGGAACACTCGTCCGCTCGAGCGGGACCCATGGTATGCCAGTCGTTTTTGTTCCGTCGCAAGCGTTCATCAATTTCAGCTTTGACTCTCGGCATCTCTTGTTTGGATAGCTTCATGAGGAGACTTCCCAAAAAGAAAGCTTGTTCGCTAGCGGCACGTTCCGCAAGTGTTGACGAGTTATCATCCGCGCTTCGATTCTTTACGATATAATATCCGAGTTTTAAGTTGCTTCTCTTCCCAAGGACGAGGTCCGTAGTCGCACCTTGGGTGGCCTGTTCGGTGGCGAGGTCTGGCTTTGTCAAGACACCCATCGTCCTGGTACCCTCTGGGTCGGCAATTTCGGCCAGCTTGAGTATCTCTTGCGTCGCAATATCTACATTGCAAGGCATAACTGCGAGTACTCTACACTAACGTTAGACAACGTTTTGCTTGGGTTTTGGGTGTCGTAGGACGAACATGGTTCGACTATTGCCAATGTACGATTTGACCATGGCCTCTACCAACTGAATGTCGGTTTCGGTAGTAAGACCTATCTACATATGAGTTGCATTCAAAATGAGGCTGCTGGCCACTTACCAGGCGTAGGAACACGAAAGATCCCAGGAACATCTATGACGGTGAGATGAGTCTGCTTTTGGGGTACCAGCGGAGCGTAGCTAGATAAGTTAGCCTGAACGCACCTCTGGTCCATTAATTAATTAGGCGGTGCCATCACGTTAAAGTTTGGATTGTTGTCGCCTCATACATCTTAAGCCATGACTGACTTTTGATCTTAATATCCTGTCGATTGCACACTCTACCCATCACTTGTCGATACAAAGGATATACGATTGCGAAACTTGCCGCGACACAGGCAGAGTCAAAGGGAATACATGCCCTACTTGCGGCGGGGAGAAACGCTGTGCTCCGACGGCGAGGTTGGGCTATTTCCTATAAGAAGGCCTGTTATACGCTTGTTTTGCTCGGTATTACACCTTCGAAGTCGCCGTCCCAATCCTCCGCTCAGTGGTACCTGTTCAATCTTGAAGAATCACACCATCTCCTCGGTATGATACTTTCCATTCCCGTGTGACCAGATTACTAAATCGATTGTCTCAGAAATGTGCTGGAACGACATTGCCCACATCAAAATGTTGTGTGGGCACGCAGGACCTGATGGGCCCGTTCGACCCAGGCCGTGCGGGCAGAATCCCTGTGTGACAGGCGGAGTGCACAGGACCAATTATCTTGCAAGCACAAGAAAGAGGGACCCGTGCGATGATTGCGTTGCCAATCAAACGTGGACTAAAGTAGCTGGTCAAAGTCTGCGTCATCTCCGTTACATATCTCAATGCTCAGCACACTCACTCCTCCACCTCTTTACCTGACTGTGAACAATGGCTGGTCTGGGCTGGACCTTTGAAGAACTGGTCCAATACTTTGACCAGTCTCCGTCCCCCCGGGCCGTCTCAACCCAATCATAAAACAACTGCTGATGACTTGTCCTGGTTCATCTGTGTTCGGTATTGGCGGCCACTCAGTCGTGCTCTGGATCTCTCCCGATATAGCGGCAAAGGTGTCCCTCCAGTCAGGAGACGAGCGGTTACGTCACGAGCAAGAGATATTCGAATTGCTCGATCAATCAGAATGCCCACAAGTTATCCAATGCTTGTTTCGCGGCGTTGATGTCAGTTTTCTCGAATTGATTACGAACGGAACGCTTCACGACCGGACGAGCATCAACAAGCCTCGGCCAATTCTGCAATGGATGTTACAACTGTCATCCGCAGCCGCATGTCTGGAGGCCCTGGGTTATGCTCACGGTGACATCAACCCACAAAATATCCTGCTCGACATCAATGACCAGGTCAAACTTATCGATTTTGACCATTCGCCTAGGGTCGGTGATATGCTTGATGTTGGCTACGAACCCTATGTCCGACAGCACAGAGAGATAACCGGTGGTATCTACGGGATTTCTGGTCCTATCACGGAGCAGTTCGCTCTAGGTTCAGTCTTTTGGTATATGACACGCGGTTCTGAGCTGTACTCTGAGCTGGAAGGATCTGACCAAGTAGACCGCTTGCTCGATGGCAACTTTCCCATCACCCACCCGCAAGACCCCATCGATCATATCATACGAAATTGTTGGAATGGGCACTACCTCCGAATTGCAGATCTTGTGGGCGACATTAAGAACGTATTGGGAGTGGGAATACAAGTTCAAGGAGTCATTCCTCCAAGTCAGAGATATGAGAGAAGGCGGCTATGTGAAAAGTATTATAGCCTGGTGAACCCTTCTCATAAACTGAGGACAGCGGAAGGGGATTTCAGGAGCAAGGAGGAAAACGGCTATGACGAGCCTCTGACAACGACCCTCGACTACAGAAGCTTCTTGAAAAGGTCATGGAGCTTGCTGACGGCCTGGACAATGTGAAGCAGAAGATTGATGGACCTGACTTGAGGAAGCTCCGAGCAGAAGTCGTTCATAAATGCGTTGACATTGCTTACTTAATCATCGACGTATTGACGGAGCCCAATAGGTGTACGGGATCCCGTACGTTTAATCTGTACGGGTCCCGTACGATATTATGTAAGCAACGAAGGCCACCACCACATATGTGTGTGCCTCACCAAATTGCCTCATAAGAGAGAGCAACTTGCAATTGCATGCGCAATACCGCAAGATAGAACCAATTGATGAGGTCAATCGATTCCCTGATGACTGCCTCCCTCCTGAAGGCGAGTATAACTCCCGTGAATCCCTACTTAATGCGATCAATGCCTAGGCAGCGCCGCGAGGCTATGCCTTTAGGATTAGAAGATCGACGAAGGAGGGCTCTAGGAAGCATACAGTCACATTTACGTATAATCGTGCGAGACTACCTCCAAGCGACTTAAAGCCGCGGCTACGGCTTACTTCCTCCCGAGGTATAGGATGTCAATTCTCTATTATCGGCAAGGAAAGCTACGATTTGATAACATGGTCTCTCAAATATCGGGAAGGAAGCTAGTATACTATCTACAATCACGAGCCGAGCTCGTATTAATCTACTTATCTAGCATATTATACTCTTTCCGAGATAGATAAATTAACAATTAGTAGCCTTATAAACGCTAGGGTAGCGCTAAAAGAGATCAGGACCTATATACGTTAAAATATAACGACTAATATAACCTAGCAAGATATCTATAACCGTATTATAGAAAGCAAGCGAGAGCTCTACGAGGGCCAGAGCATAATACATGCCCTTGCTAACTAGCTCGATTCTAAGGGGTTCTAGAGCCGCATATAGCTTAATTAAAGCAACCGAGTTATAGTAGTCTTATTCGCTTATCCTAAGTCATTAGGATACCTTAAGGCATAC
>PKSG01000124.1:0-56072 GCA_002916505.1 Tolypocladium paradoxum
GTCGCGCTGGTGTCTCATGTGCGTTGCGCTATTTAGTCGACTGCGGGCCGACGCCTTGAAGCTTGAGTAGTCAAGCTTCAGTCTTGCCATGAATACGAGTTCTCGTTACGCTCCTACCTGACTGAGTTCCGATTACTGTGCCTGTGTGAGCACGGGCGTTACAAATTTATTTAATTTAATCCCACTTTACTTCATTTTTTGAAACTAAAGATATTTATAGCTTGCTTTTAATTACTCATATATATAATATGTAATATAATACATGTACTCTAGGCATGTTAAGCAGTGCAAGCATGATGTGCAGGCGTGCAAGCATGGAGTAGGTACGTGTCCATGTACTAAAGATCCCTGCATATAGTGTAACTTAAGAATAAGTGGCTTCAAGCTTAAGAAATAGGTGTCCTTAAGTTATGAACTACTAACTCATAGAGTTATAAGTAAACTCTTACTCCCAAGAAGCTTAAAGCCTTCTGATTATTAATACTAAATACTTAGTATTAAGTATAATAAGTTTTTATTATATTTAATACCTTATTCTTTACTTATTTTAAAGAACTCTAATATCTTATCTTTAATTCTATATTACATCTTCATTATGGAGTATAAACTCATTCTATTTTATTTCAGCTTTTTTATTACTACTTTAGCTGAGGAAAATTTAGGCGTAAGTAAAGTATAATTTTATATAATTTCTTTAATACTTATTCTTAATTTTATTATTATCTATAATCATATTTTTAGGGTGTTTATATTATATAGTTTCTAAAAAAACTAAGTAATAATACTAATACTTTATATTTATTATATAGGCATATGATAAAAATATAAAAGATAGTAATTATGAAATTCCAGATACACGCGATACTATATCTTGCGACACAGAATATTATGTAAGTGCCTTTTTAAATTATACTTCTTTTTTTACTTACTTAATTCTAAAGTAAAACTTAAACTTATTAAGAAGTATATTTTTATACTAACTATTAGAATATATAGTACGTACAAGAGGGAGATACTTATTACCTTAAACATAAGTCTACTTGTTAAAAGGCTTTAGACAGTATATTTATAATAGTTTAGATAAATTATAATGAAGATATTAAGATGGACCTAACTATTATATTAGGTGGGAAAAACAGACCTAAAAGTAAAAGAAAAGGAGAGCTAAAGACAGAAAAATCATAAAAAATTAGAGGATAATAAGGGGCTCATTACTGTTTTTAGATATATAAGAGGGGCCTTATAATTCTAAAGATTAGATGGATTCTCATGCTCTCACACACATATAGATAGCAATAAAGCCCTGAGTTATTCTCTTATTTTGTAAGGTGATAATATAAGGCCCTTAGGTATAAACTTTTAGCTTCTATGCTGCTGCCCTTGAATTTTATTTATTTAGAGACGAATCGCAATGATTAATGGTGCGGGCGTGCAGCCTTGTTTCATTCGTCGCCGTCACTAGTTGTCGGCATGACCTTGGTTCTGTGCATGCGCCTGGGTACCTACTGCTTGCTTGTCAAGAATGCCACGAGGATCCGTATGTCTGCTTCCACGGACCAGAGATGGGCTTCTAGCCTTCTACACCTGTAAACACCAAGGTTTCAGCAAAGACGGCGATGGGGCCTCTGCAAAAGCAGGAGTGGGATTGCGCGTCCCAGAACACGGCGGGTGTGGTTCTCGAGCAGTCGTATCCACAAGCGTACACGTCTATAAAGAAGAGATAAGCCTGATGTCACAGAAGACTGCTGCCATAGGCGTAAGCAAAGCTGAAGGTGAGTGCCTGCGATGCCTGTGTGCCTGCAATGCTAATGGCTTCTGGGATGTGGCATTGGGGCCACGATGCCTCGCAGGCAGGCTCGCACGCCCAGCTTCCTGCCCCCAAAGGCATCACGAATCGCGGCAGGCACGCACACGTCCTCACGGTTAACAGCCGGCTCAATTCTAGCCAGTCAACGCGCGAATTGCCTCAATCTAGCCAGTCGTCGCATCGCGGGAAGAAGCGATACTGTATATCTATCCCATAAAGAAGCAAAGCTGGAAGCTGTTGCTAACCCACTTGCGTGGTCTCACGATTGCAGATTCAGTCAGCTTTGCTTAATCATACATGTTTCATACATTGTAGCGGTGAGTTGAGCCAAATAGCTCGGCAGTATGTTTGGACCACGCTGGCCGCCGTGACCGCAAATGAAGTAGCAAAGGTCCTCCAAGAAGTGGCCTCAGTCTCTCTTCGCAACCTCTGTTGGAGCTGATGGGAGCGGCCATGCAACATCATCCAGATGATGCCGCCAACGCCGAAAACGCCTCCGTACCTATGCAACACGCCTCGCGCACCTCACTTCCCCCTGCTCTCCTGCTGCTGCTGCCGCTGCTGCCGCTGCTGCTCCAGGCGGTAGTTTTCATTCTCCACGTCGCGCCAGTCGGGCGGGATGGGCTCGTGGCCGCTCGTCTCCTTGACGCCGCCGGCAAACGCCGGCTTGCCCGCGTACAGCTGGTAGCCCTTGCCGTCCTCGGCGGCGCCCTCGAGCGTGCGGTACGCGACGGGCATGTTGCCGCGGAAGCGCTTGCGCATGTCCACCATGCCGCGCTTGCAGTCGCCGTAGCCCTTCTTGAGCTGCTGGCACTTGGTCGGCAGCGTGTCGACGAGCGGCTCGCGCAGGCAGTCGGACGCCTTGTTGCGCTGTACCATGACGCAGTCGGATTCCTGGAGGCACTGCGCGAGGGCCTCGCCTGCGTTCATGTTAGCGGGGTGCCTGGGCGGGTGCGGACATGTGCCGGGGTAGCGTACGCAGCTCTTGGCAGGAACTCGGCATCTTGGACGGGGATGGAGTTCCGGCTGTGGTGGTTGAGAGCTCGAGGTGCTGTATCACTGGGGTGAGGATGCTCCGACAATTGTTTTGCGGTCGGCACCTGATTGGTGGGCTGTCAGAGACCCGTGCCGAGGCTGACAGAATTGTGACATCAGCAGTACCTTGATGGCCAGCAAGGCTGCCTCTATTATTTTGGCAGCACACTGCTGAAGTTCACCGAGTACTTCGTACAAGCTTCTCGCCTGTCGCGGAACGATGTCAGCACCTCCAAGCTTTTACCGCGGCCTTGCTGTCTAATATGCATGTACTAATAACGGCTGCCTAGAGCACATAGAATTTGACCCTCCTGCCACTTAGAATACCCCCAATCGTGAATCTCTGACAGAGGCAAGCCAGCTCCAGGGTAGCCCACTGCTGGTGGCGGCCAGTCCCGCCCAGTGACCACTGCAGCTTCACATGCATGTGACATCACCGCCGCAATGTCATCGCCCCTTTGATCCTCCACCACGAAACCCCTACAGCACTCAATCCTTGTGCGCGACATGGCCGTGGTGTCGCGTTTGTTCCTCGGTTGATCTCATCCTAAAGTCGCGTCACAATGCCCGTCCCCTTTCTGGGACGGCTGCATCCGTAGGTTCCGCCGCTTGGGGGGCTGCTTGGAAGTGTTGGTGGACGGACTGTGCTGACAATGGACATGCGCAGCGCCGAGTACCTCGCTCTCGTGGGATCCTTCATCCTCGTCGGACTCGAAGCTATAATCCGCGTATTGACGCTCGCTCTGCGTGGGTGCAAGCCGTCGTGCCCCTGAAGCATATACTGACAACCTGCAGCTCCTTTCCTCGTTGCTCTATTCTACCGGGCGTCGCGACGCGTATTCAACAAGTTTACTTCGCCAGAGCAAAAGCGAGCCGAGAACAAGAAGAAGTGTCAGTGCAACATGACCGCCGCCTCCGCTTGCTTGCTCAACCCCAGCCTGATGCTAACATCGAGGCAGCGATATCGACCTCGGTCCGCGATGCGTCCGATTTCGTCGAGCTCTGCCAACTTTGGGGCTACGAGGCTGAAGAACACATCGTACAAACAAAAGACGGCTTCCTGCTCGGGATTCACCGACTGCAATGGAGAAAGGGCGAGGAGGGGCAAAAGGTCAACTACGGACCCAGCAGCGTCAAGAAGAGGATCGCATACCTGCACCACGGCCTGCTGATGAACTCGGAGGTCTGGGTCTGCTTGACGGACGAGCAGCGGTGCTTACCCTTTGAGCTGGTCGAACGCGGCTTTGACGTTTGGGTAGGTTGATGCACACCGTCGTGGCAAGAGAGCCAGAGCTGACGAGCGTAGCTTGGAAACAACCGCGGCAACAAGTACTCCAAAAAGTCGATCCACAGCTCCCCGACGACTGTCAAGTTTTGGGACTTTTCCATGGATGAGTTTGTCTTTCACGACATCCCAGACTCCATCGCCTACATCCTCGACACGACGGGCCAGCAGAGCCTGTCCTACGTCGGCTTCTCACAGGGCACCGCCCAGGCGTTTGCGACGCTGGCCATCCACCCCAGGCTCAACGACCAGGTCAACGTCTTCATCGGCCTCGCGCCGGCCATGGCGCCTGCTGGGCTCTCCAATGGGATAGTCGACTCCCTGGTCAAGGCCTCTCCATCTGTCTTGTATCTCATGTTCGGCCGGCGGTCCATCCTGAGCTCGGCGACCATGTGGGAGACACTGCTGTACCCGCCCCTGTTCAGCCGAGTCATCGACACGGGCCTGTCGTTTCTGTTTGGGTGGCGGACCAGGAACATCTCGACGAGCCAGAAACTGGCCGCGTATCCGCACCTGTACTCGTTCACGAGCACCAAGAGCGTGGTGCACTGGTTCCAGATCATCCGCAACAAGTGCTTCCAGATGTACGACGACGACGTGCACCAGCCCATGAGCGTCACCACGGCCAACAAGTACTCCAAGGTGGCCAAGTACCCGACGCGGAACATAAGGACTCCCGTGGTGTTGGTCTACGGCGGCAGCGACTCGCTGGTGGACATCAAGTCGATGCTCAAGGAGCTGCCGCCCCAGACGGTGGCGACCGAGATCCCTCACTACGAGCATCTCGACTTTCTGTGGGCTCGGGACGTGGACTCGCAGGTGTTCCAGCACGTCTTCGACGCCCTCGACAGCTTCACGGACGCCGAGCACACCGCCGAGGAGTACGACAGGTATTACCTGGTCAGAAACGAGAGCCTGATGGGCTCGGGCTACCCCTTTTCCAACCGCCGCGGCAGCGAGAGCCAGCCTCACGCGCACCAGCACCGCGCGAGGGAGCAGCAGCGCAACGGCAGCGCGCCCGGGTTCGGCAACCGCCCGGCCCGGGTGACTGAGCCGGAGGCGGCCGAGACTGCGAGCAAGGAGGCGCAGCCGAGCGAGAAGCTCAAGGGCGTCGGCGTGCGGAGGGGCGGCGCGGCACGCGGCACTGCTCTGGACAGCATCAGCGAGGCCAACGGACGAGGTACCGCTGGTGCGGATACGGCCGAGGGCGGCGGGGCTGAGTCTACGGGCGATGGGGGCAAGGGGAAGGCGAAGAAGCAATAGCAGGAGGAGATGGTGTGATTGCTAAATTAATTTGTACATGGAGAGCTCGAGTATTACTCGTATGCGAGTAGAGACAATTGCTCCCTGTTCGTCGCCCTTCGCGACGCCGCCTATCAAGTGCTGCAGAAATATGGGACCATGGGCCTCGTGGCGTCTCTCGGGGCAAAGTCCGGCCGTCGGACTCCAGTTCTCTCGCTGACGGTTTGCTCTCTGCTCTTCAAACTTGCAATTCGGTTGATTACGCGTCTTGACACTCAGCCCTCTGCGTCGTACGCAGCTTGTTGGTGGACAGGGCGGGCGTCTGGCGCCATCTCAGTCAGTCTGGGTATGCAATGCGGGGGACGCGTCAACAACGAGCGTCCATACTCCGTGGAGGCAGGATGCTTGAGCCTGCCCATCACCTCGGTGCCTGGTTAGGATGTGTCGAGAACATTTTAAGGTTGTCGGTAAAGATGACGCGAGTCTGCCGGCCACGAGCCACCGTTGGTTGGCTCGGGATCCGATGCCCGAACGGAGGCCATCGGAGCTCCGCCACATACCTATGCTTGCTCGAGAAGCCGTAGGGGCACGACACAGACGACATGGTGCAAACAATAGCCTCAGCTCTGACGTGTCCTCGTACGAGCCCGGGTTCCCATTTCTCGTGCTCCACTGTGCCTGGCTGGGCTGACGATTCGAGCTGCTTGTTTGTTTCCAGGGCTTTTTTCACTGCGGTCCTGCTGACCTCGGACTCGGATGTAAGCCAGGCGCCAGCCTGCAGGCCGCGTCCCTCGATCATCGAGTATGGGTAGAGGGTCCCCCCAGCGTTGGACGAGCTGTCCCATTCGGTGCGGCGTCAGTAATAGCGTGGGCTGTCGTCATCTGCGGATTGAGGCTGAAATATCCATGGCAACTTGGGACGGACCGGGCCCCCCTGATGCGGCCACGTCTGGGAAGCGTTCGCGATGCGTCCAACACGACGTCCGGCCATGAGTGGAACCCCAGGAGTTGGCCAGCCGGGACAAGCATAGCCTCGCTGGCTCGGAGACGAAGAGCCCTCGTGAAACCGCGTCAATGGCGCTCTTGGTGTCGTCAGCTCTTGCGTGAGATCCTGTCTGCGGAACTCTTAATACATTGAACTCTGACATGGTGCGGACTTGCAGACGCCGTGCAGGGACGACGCCTTCACTCCTTTATATCCATCCCTTTCAAACTCGGCAGCCCAGCATCTTTCTCTCTGCAACTTGCTCCCAGCAGCATCTCTCCTTGACAGCAACTTGCCCCCCCCGCCGGGTAGCGTCCATCACCCGTCCCAGCCATGAGCGTCCCCCTCAACACCACGTCGCACGCGTCCCTGCAGCGCTTCTGCTTCCTCAACCCCGACTCGCCCGCCTGCGAGAACGTCGGCAACTTCTACAGCTACCGCATCGACATCGCCGCCAACGCCGCCTTCCTCGCCATCTTCGCCGCGTCCCTGCTCGGCTATGCCGCCACCCTGGCCGTCACCCGGCGCGCCGTCGCCTTCAACGTCGCCCTCATGCTGGGCCTCGTCTGCGAGGTCCTCGGCTACGCCGGCCGCGTCATGAGCTGGCGGAACCCCTGGGATGAGAACGGCTTCTTCATGCAGATCTGCTGCTTGACCATTGGGCCGGCGTTTGTGGCCGCGGGCATATACCTGTGTCTGCGCCGCATCGTGAGCGCCTTTGGGCCCGAGAACTCGAGGATCCCGCCCGAGTACTACACCCGTATTGTGAGTCTTGCGCTCGGGGGTCTTTGCGACGGCCATCTCGACAGACCCAGGGGCTAACGTGGTGGACAGTTCATCCCCTGCGACGTCGTCTCCCTCATCCTCCAGGCCGCGGGCGGCGGCATGGCGGCCGTCTCCATCCACGGCTCCGGCTCGGCCGCCACGGGGACGCACATCATGATCGCCGGCCTCGCCTTCCAGGTCGCCACCATTGTCGGCTTCATCATCGCCTCGCTCGACTTCGCCCTGCGCACGCACCGCGCCTCCGCCTCTGCCGTCGCCAGAGACCCGGCCCTCGTGCGCATGCGCGCCACCCGCCGCTTCAGGGGCTTCCTCGCCGCCCTCGCCCTGTCCATCATCTGCGTCCTCTGGCGCAGCGCCTTCCGCGTCGCTGAGCTGAGCGAGGGCTGGAGCGGGCCCATCATCAGCAAGCAGGGCCTCTTCATCGGCTTCGAGGGCGTCCTCATCGTCGTCGCCGTGCTGGCGCTCAACGTCTTTCACCCCGGCATCTGTGCGCCGGAGCTGTTTGAGGGCGGCGGTGGCCTCAAGGGCGTCTGGTTCACGAGACGCAAGAGCCAGCACGAAGGCGAGAAGACGGCGGCCAAGAGAAATGGTGACAATGACGGAATAAAGGACTCTTCGGACTCTGCCTAGACGGGTGCTTAGATCACGTTCATCCAAGAATCGGAATGAGCAGCTTAACTCGGGATAGACAAGTGTTATTGGGCACGTGGAGTTGCGGCTTGTAAATCTCCTGGGGAACTTACTTACAACTACTTCGGAGAATAGGAAGCTAGTGCATCAAGTCGCATCACGGCAAGGCATATCTTGGTGCTCAAAACGCAAGGGTCAATTCATTTGGCCATTGCTATTGACCATGTCTCGTCGTCATCATGGCTTCAGAGAGCTACGTATGAAGGCGAACCCAAATGCCAATGACACCCCGTCCTGCTCGTCATGCCGAGCCGGCATGGCCGTTCTGCGCAGGCTCTGTCTGCCCTCTCGGTCATCTTCAATCGGCAGCTCTCTCATTCCCCTCGTCCGCAGAAGCTACTACTATGCTGCGAAATTCGCGTCCCGTGTAGGGCTGGCGCAACATAAGAAGGGGTATCGTGTACGCTTACGTCTCGTGGTCGCCAGAAATGCAAATATTTGCAATGAAAATCATAACGCGGTTTTCATGCGCCATGCAGGCAGGAGCCCAGTTAGTTGCACCAAGCTAGTTTGTTGGTGGAATGGAAAGTCGGGGCATGTAACCGATATCAGGGGTGGTGTTACATGTACGGTGCATGGGGGACGAGAGAGCCAGTACTCCACGTGCCTGCACCACCGTTCAGATGGAGACACCGCCAAGGGGTAGGATCTTGGACCTGTCCCCCTGGAACCGGGCTCGGTACTCGACAATACCTTGGCTGATTGTGTTGAAGTCCTTGACCTTGCGGTTGCGGTATTCCGTGAGCAACTGTCGAAGCCCTGCGATGTACTCTTGCTTCTTCTCATCGTCGTAGTTACCAGCTTCCCCAAGCTGAAGCAAAATTTGATCATCTATCATCATTATTCATCGGCGTTAACCTAGACTCAGGAAACTGTTTGCGGGTTCGGTGTATACGCACCCGGAGTCTTCATGTTTTCAAAGTGCTGGTATTCGCACCGGCTGCCTCTGGGACACGGCTGACCAGCCAGCTCGTCAGGACAAACTTCCTTCTGCACGTCTATTTTGTTGCTGTAGGTCAGGGATCGAAGTCCTCCAGCGACAGACTGGTTAAACTGGGGATGGAACCGGTAGGCACGGAAGTACCGCAGCGGCGTTTCGTAGGGTACGAAGCGGGATTGCGAGGTCGAACCCTGACCTGCCCGGCCAACCTGTTCCGACGTTAGATGCCCGGACACATGCTGCGTTAGCGGTACAGTCTCTACTTCTCTTGCAGGCTCAGGCGAAGACTCTGCATGTCCTGCTGAGATCTGCTGGGCAATCGGCCCGGCAATTGAGGCGTCGGGCTCATCATGGCTGGGCGACTGCGGCGGCGCTTCGTGCTCGGCGACCGGGGCAGGATGGGGTGGAGACGGCGACCTGTCTTCGACGGCAGAGGATTCGGCGTCGGGAGGTTCGTAATCGTCGGCTCCAGCTTCCAACTCATCACCCGCGGACTCGCCCGCCTCGCCCGTGATCACATCGTCCGCTGTTTCTCCTATCGGTCCTGACTCGTGGTGCTGGGGTTGCGTACTGAGCAAGCCTTCCTCGTCGACACGCTCAGGGTCGCGATTTGCGGGTGTCGTATGGCTAGCATCGCCCAACCCGCTCTCAAGGAGCTTGTTGTCCCCGGGGTGGCCTGCCTTGTCAGCTGCCCCTGCGTGGGTTCGCTCCAAGGCTTGAGGTGTGGTGTCTCCGTGGCTATTCCCAGACTCCGCACTAGCGGCCAGAGAACCGCTTGTAGTGTCCATGGCATCCGACTGGGCCGACTCCTCTGCTGGTTGGACGGATAGGGGTCCTTCCACTGTACAACGTGTTAGCCTCGTGCGCCGATTGGAAGAGTCATGACAAGAGCTGTTTGCCGTATGGAGTTCTTAGAAGCGGACGCTTACCCGACGAAGGCCCTGAATGAGAAGCTGCCGGGCTTTGATCCTGATCCGAGCTAGAAGCAACCAGATCTCGCTTCAATCTTTCTTCTTCCGCCATGCTCTCTTCAATCTCCCGTTCAATGCTCACAATTTGGGACTGCAAGCTTCGCAACCTCAGAAGCTGCTCCTTACGACGAGCTTCAAGGAATGGTAGGCGCTCGCTGGCTGCCCGGGAGCGGCTACGCCTGTCATATCCGGAGCCTTGGTCCATCCTTTCAGAGCGACTTGTGCGCTCTGGTGGGACGGAAGCAGGAACACTCTGGCTCGGGGCGTCGTTGGCTGGCGTGCGGCTGCCGACCATTGACAGGATTGGCGCGATAAGCCCGTGGCCTATGCTCGTTGCTTCTGCACTGTCATCGCAAGAACTGCCATTCTGCTGAGAAGCAGTTGGTGAGACCTGTCTCGAGCGCTTGGCCTTCTTACGCGCCTCTGCCTCGGCGATCTTGCGCTTCATTGCTTCGATTTTCTTGTTCATGGTTTCCAAGTCTTCGCCTCCGCTATTGTGGCCTGAATTTCTTGGAGGCGTTGCGACCGACGTCGGACTCGGAACAGGGCGTGCCATGATGTTGGTCGAGGCAGACACGGGATCGCGAAGGACCCCGGACTTCTGGAATGATGCCTCAGCAAGATTGACCGGTGACGCGGGACCACCCGGAGAGTCAATGTCCATTTCGGCATCGTCCTCATCGTCACTGACGTTTATCAGAAACGGCCGGGACTCCATATTCTGACCAAAAGGGCGCTTGAAGTGTTTCGCATGCGGATCATTGGCGTTTGGGGTGGAACGATGCCTTTGGGCGATGGGCTCTGAGACTTGTGACGGCTGTGCAGCGGATGACAAGAACAGCCCCGGTATCGACGAAAGCGAGGGATGGCCTGCTCTGTCTACCGGCCCAGCTGCTTGGTTCGAAAATTCAGAAGAACCGGACAGGTCCTCATTCGTGTTCAAGCTGGCTGCAGCAGCATCAGAGCTCGTCAACTTATCGATCTCGGACTTTGCGGCATCAGGATCGGCGGGCGCTGAATGCTGAGACCGACTTTGCGTGAGGGCTTCGCGCGCCTTTAGCAGTGCTTCCATCTTTTGGTGCAGCAGCCTGGACTTTTCGGACTGTTTTTTCACCGCCGAGGTACTAGGACCGGCCGCAGCAGCCGTCGGGGTAGCCGCCGGGGTAGCCGTCGGAGCGGTAACAGCAGTTGGAGCGCCTGGCTTCGAGCCTTTCGCGGCAAGAAGCCGTGCGATTCGGTCCTTGCGCTCCTCGGACTTATCCAAAGGCTTCGCAGGTTGTGCAGCTGCTGGTTCCGAAGGCGTTGGCTGTGCCTTTAATCGACTCGGGACTGCACTTTTGGGCGTGGCTGGAGGCTCTGCCACGGTGCTACCGTTCGGCTTCGGATCTTCGAACATGTTCGCGCTCGCAGGAATATCGAGCCCGAGATCCTTGAAGAGACCGCCGAGTATCGCGGCGTCAACACCCTCCTGAAGGTAGTTTTGATATCGTATGTTCAGTGGCCAAAGACGCAAAATCGCGTCCCGAGCCTGCTGTCTTGCTGTCGAAACGGATTTTACAGCTGCCGGCGCGGCCACACCTGTCTGTGCACTCACCAAGCGTGGGGGTTCGAAGACTTCATTCAGCGAGGTGGTTCGAGGTGTGCGGTTGTTTGCGGTACCGAAGGAGTCTTCCCATCGCCTGATTAGCAAGAGCCAATCGCTCATGGCTAAAAATAAACTTCTTACCTTGGTGGGCTGAAGCGTGTGCTGGTTCGACGCGATGGATCTCCCGCGGGGACAGATATGGTGAATAAGAGCCTGAGCGTTCCCGACCGGTGCTCGACTGTCCCGGGTGCCCTATATGCCAGCCAGCTCCCGCGCTGGCTGCCTGGAAGCGTGGGGAGACCTCAGCCATGACGGTCTCCCGATTCTCCATAACAGCATCGCCAGTATCCATGCCTGCACTGTCAAAAGGCCAGGTTTGAGCCTCGACAGTGCGCCCATCATCCTCGGTCTCTCGAGGCTCATATAAATCCTCCATCTCACCCTCGCTGACTTCCCCCTCTTCTGACCCATCGTTCGATGCGCCGCCACTGGCGGTCATCGTGTTTGGCTTTCCCGAGTCGCCAGCTTTCAAAGCCACTTGGTTCGAACCCTGGCCGCCAGTTTGCGGCGGCTGGGGCGCAGAGTACCCGCTTCCAGGCTGCGGTCTGGCCCAAGGATCCTGCTGCCCCGTACCGCGAGGAGAGAAACCCAAGCCCAGCCCGGGTATCATGTTGCGGTTGTATTCGTATGACTGCTGGGCAACATCGCCATGCCGTTGGCCAGATAAATTGGCGGGTTCGTTCGCAGAGTGAGATGGCAGGGTGCGCGAAGGGTACTGCAGGTTCGAATAGGGAGGCTGTGTGTGATAGCCTTCAGGCGCATCACATCCATACCCAGACTGGCTCATCTTGGGAATGCTAGGTGGCGATGAGCCTGTTCAGAGACAAATTGGCGCGACTCCCACGGCGCCTGACGCTTTGTACTCTGGCAGCAGAGGCAGCGAACGGACTGGAGGTGTGGTTTGCAGATTTATGGAATCGGCGCTGTCGCGATCTTCCTCATCGACGGCGGACGTGTTTGACGGCTTCGAGAACATCACTTGCGCATGCATCAAAGGCCCAAAGCTGCTGCTATGTCCCGAGGACGGCCAGGGCCTAAGGCGCGGCTGGAGTCGGGCAGCGCCGTTGGTTTCGACGCGTCGTCGACGTGGACCGACGTGAACGGATGAAACAGCCCGTAGACAGCCGTGGTCTCTGTCACCGCGAGGGGTTGGATGGAAGAGCGCTGGGGATGTCGTTGGTGATGGAGGTTCACCAGATTTCGAGCTTCGCTGGGTTGAAGGTCGAGTCGGATCGACTAGTCCAGGAATCGCCTAGCGTTGACTGATGCCCAAGGTGCCGTGTCAGTCACGTGCGCGCCTCTGTTTACTTTGGAACGGTCGCTCCTCAGCAACGGCCTGGGTATCCCTGCCCGTTGGCGTCGCGCCTCACGTCGACGCAGTTGCATCTCTTGATGTCATTTCTCATGAGTCTGTAATTGCGACGAAGCGCTGATGCTTCTCATTGCTATTTCGTGTCCACTGAAGCACGCAGTTCCCACCGGCGGTTGCTATTTCTTACGGTCTGAGGTTTGTTTACATGCGCGCGAATGACGAGCTCGACGGCTTACCAGCACACACCAAACGCAGAACCCGTTGTTAGTCACGACGAGCAATGACTTTCAACGCCAACGGCTCGGCGCAACGGCGCAATAATCCTTTCTCGCGAACCGGCTCGCCCTCGCCGGCCCCAGCGGCTGGGAACAGACCCAAATCAGCCCTCCTCTCCTCGCCAGCTCCCCATCCCGGCACAGCAACTCCCACGTCCCACGGGAGGTCCCAGTCCAGCAGCTCGTTTGGGGCGGCTCTGGTCGCGCCAGGCAGCGCGCCACGGCATTACAGAGCCGACTCCAAGAATGGAACACCGACGTCCAACACCTTCGCCCCCTCGTTCATCAAGACGGATGAAATGAGACGGGCCCAGGATGCCGTCAAGGGGATAGAGGGAGAGAACGACTTTTCTGGAAAGCGATATGTGTGGCTTAAGGATCCGCAAAACGCGTTCATTAAAGGCTGGGTGATTGAGGACTTGGACGATGGTCGCATTCGGGTTCAGACCGATGATGGAACAGTCAGTGGCCCCCGTCCAACGCGCCACGGTCATTTCTAACGTTATCGCAGCAACGAGAAGTCGATACCGAAAGCGTCGACAAAGTGAATCCCGCCAAGTTCGACAAGGCAAACGATATGGCCGAATTGACCCATTTGAACGAGGCTTCCGTCGTCCACAACCTCCACATGAGATACCAAGCAGATCTGATATACACCTACTCCGGCCTCTTCCTCGTCACCGTCAACCCATACTGCCCTCTGCCCATATATAACAATGAATACATCAACATGTACAGGGGACGCAGCCGAGAGGACACGAAACCCCACATCTTTGCCATGGCTGACGAGGCCTTCCGAAACCTGGTCGAGGAGGGGCGGAACCAGAGCATCTTGGTGACTGGTGAGTCAGGCGCTGGCAAGACCGAAAACACCAAAAAGGTCATCCAGTACCTCGCCGCGGTCGCTCAGTCAGAGGCAACAATGGCGAAGAACAAGTCGCAACACTCGAACCTCTCCCAGCAGATTCTCCGGGCCAATCCTATCCTGGAAGCCTTTGGAAATGCCCAGACGGTTCGGAACAACAACTCCTCGCGATTCGGAAAGTTTATTCGCATCGAGTTCAATCGAAACGGTGCCATTTCTGGTGCGTTTATTGATTGGTACCTTCTCGAGAAATCGAGGGTTGTCCGGATCAGTGCTCACGAGCGCAACTATCACGTCTTTTACCAGCTGCTGAAGGGAGCCGATAGTCGGGTGAAGAGGGAACTCCTGCTCGACGGACTTGGCGTCGATAGCTTCGCATACACTCGAAATGGCCACGACAGTATAGTGGGGGTATCCGACCAGGACGAATGGGAGTCGCTCATGGAAGCCTTTAATGTCATGGGCTTCTCGGACGATGAGCAGCTCTCAATTCTACGCACCATCGCAGCCGTGCTGCATCTCGGCAACGTCGATGTTATCAAGGAAGGCCGGGCTGCCGACCAGGCACGCTTGGCGCCTGACGCAAAGGCGCAGGTCGCAAAGGTGTGCAAGCTCCTCGGCGTCTCCTTGGAGCCTTTCGTTCAAGGCCTGCTTCATCCCAGGGTAAAGGCGGGACGAGAGTGGGTTGAGAAAGTTCAAACTCCCGAACAAGTTCGTCTTGGGCTCGACGCCTTGTCCAAGGGCATCTATGAACGTGGCTTCGGAGACCTCGTCTCTCGAATCAACCGACAGCTCGATCGAACCGGAATGGGCATGGACGACTCTCACTTCATTGGTGTGCTCGACATTGCTGGGTTCGAGATTTTCGAAGAGAACAGCTTCGAGCAACTCTGCATCAACTACACAAACGAGAAGCTGCAACAATTCTTCAACCACCACATGTTTGTTCTTGAGCAAGAGGAATACGCTCGGGAACAGATTGAGTGGCAGTTCATCGACTTTGGCCGTGATTTGCAGCCCACCATCGACCTCATTGAGCTTCCGAACCCCATCGGGATATTCTCGTGCCTTGATGAGGACTGCGTCATGCCGAAAGCAACCGACAAGTCGTTCACCGAGAAGCTCAACTCGCTATGGGACAAGAAGTCCATAAAATATCGCCCCTCTCGCCTTGGACATGGATTCATCCTCACGCACTACGCGGCAGAAGTCGAATACTCTACCGAAGGCTGGCTGGAGAAAAACAAGGATCCGCTGAATGATAACATCACGCGGCTGCTCGCCACTTCTACGGACAGGCATATCGCCGCACTCTTTGCTGACTGTGCCGAGACGGATGAGGAAATTGGTGGTGGAAGGAGTCGCGTGAAGAAGGGCCTCTTCCGCACTGTTGCTCAACGACACAAGGAGCAGCTCCACAGCCTGATGGCCCAGCTTCATTCTACACATCCGCACTTTGTGCGATGCATCCTGCCAAATCACAAGAAGCGGCCAAAGCAGTTCAATAATCTCCTGGTCTTGGACCAGCTCCGCTGCAATGGCGTCCTGGAAGGCATTCGTATCGCCCGCACCGGCTTCCCCAATAGGCTTCCATTCGCAGAGTTCCGACAGAGATATGAGGTGCTGTGCTCAAAGATGCCAAAGGGATACCTCGAAGGCCAGGCGGCAGCATCCTTGATGCTGGAGAAGTTGGGTCTCGACAAGACTCTCTACCGCGTCGGGCTAACCAAGGTGTTCTTCAGAGCTGGCGTAATTGCTGAGCTGGAAGAGCAGCGCGATGCTTTGATTACCGAAATCATGGCTCGCTTCCAATCCGTGGCAAGAGGCTTTAGTCAGAGGCGCCAGGTCTACAAGAGGTTGTTCCGGACTGAAGCAACCCGAATCATCCAAAGGAACTTCCATGTCTATCTTGACCTTGTCGAGAACCCTTGGTGGCAGCTCATTGTCAAGATGAAGCCTTTGCTTGGGGCGACCCGGACAGCCACAGAGGTCAAGAGACGCGACGCCATGATCAAGCAGCTGAACGACAAGATGCGACTCGAGCTAGAAACCCGACAGAAGCTGGAAGAAGAGCGCAGAAACTGCCATGCCGACATGGTACGGGTTCAGCAGACTTTGGAGAGTGAGCGTGCCTTGGCGTTGGACAAGGAAGAGATTTTCAAGAGGCTTCAGAACCGCGAAGCCGAATTGGAAGAAAAGCTCACCGGCGCAATCGAGGACCAGGAGAGGCTGGAGGACCAGCTGGATGAATTCATGGAAGCAAAGAACCGTGCGGAGCGAGATGTGGAGAAGTTTCGCGGACAGCTTGAACAGGCTGCAACTCTCATTGCGAAGCTCGAAGACGAAAAGAGCGAGCTCGCCGCCAAATCTGTCGAAATCGAGACCGCGCTCCAAGAAATCTCACAGAAACAGTCTGAGCGCAGTGAGCAGGAGGCGGCGCTGGAAGACGAGATCAAGGTGTTGAAAAGTCAGCTGTCTCTCAAGGATAGGAAGGCCCGGGATTTGGAGAGCAAGCTGCTGCAAGTCGGTCAAGACCTTGAAGTTCAGCTGCATACGGCTCGAAAAGAGCTAGAGTCGACCAAGCTGCGCGAATCCCGCCTCGCCCAGGAAAACCGAAGCGTTCAACAACAGCTCTCTCAGCTCTCAAAGACGTCGACCGACTACGAAGACCTTGTCCGCAGCAAGGAAAGCGAGCTTGCCTTGCTCCGAAGCGACAAGAGGAAGTTTGAGAACGAGCGACGGACGGTGGAGGACCAACAGAAGGCGTTGGCAGATGAGAAAGAGAAGATTGCCACCAAGTTCCGAGACGTCCAGGCCGAGCTCGTTGCAACCAAGTCGAAGCAGTCGCGGCTGGAACGTGAGGCTGATGAAGCAAAGACCCTTCTCGAGGCACGACTCTCTGAGGATGCCCAGGCTGATCAAAACCGAGCTCTCCTGGAATCTCAAATCAAAGATCTCAAGGAAGAGCTTTACAACACGCAGAGGGACCTGAGCAGGGAGCGCCAGTCTCGCGACGACGTTCTCCTGCTGGGAGAGCACAAGTATGAGTCGCTCAAGGAAGACTACGACACTCTCAATGAGTCCAAGATCATCATTGAGAAAGAGCTCTACGCACAACAAGATACCTTGAGGCGAACCATGGAGGCTCGCACTGCTGTGGAGAAGGAGCGGGACGAAGCTCGGGACGAAATCCGGCAGCTACGCGCTGCGAAGACACATGCCGAGGAGGCTCGCCTCCAGGCCGAGGTGGCTGGCGAACGACAAGCATCTAGGGCGGCGCGTGAGAGGGAAGACAGCCTCCGCAAAGATCTTGAAGCAGCCCAAGAGCGGCTAGAATGGTTTGAGGAAGAATGCGGGAACCTCAATCACCAGATTGAAGATCTCAACAAACTGATACTCTCCTCGGGGGAATTTGGCCTCAAGAACGACCAAGCCAAGGAAAGGATGGAGCGAGAGCTTACGACAGTCAAGAGCAGATTGGCGGCCTCCGAAAACGACAATCGGGCGCTCCTCAACAAGCTCCAACAAAAGGGCCTCGAGATTGCGCGGTCAACTTCGCGAGCCAGCGAAGCCTCCCGAGGCCAAGTCCTGTCTCTTCAACGGGAAAAGACGAGGTTAGAGGAGCTGAACACCAAGCTCAACAAGCAGCTCGGGGATGCCCAGCTTGCCATTGCCTCCTTGGAGAAGAAAGCCGAGAAGCTCCAGCTCAATCTCGAGGACCTCAATCATGAGGTAGCCAGGGAGGTTCAGACCAGTAGGAATGCGGAGAAGGCCTCGTCAAACTTCACGGCGCAGCTCGCTGAGGCCAATCGAACAATCGACTCGGAGCGCCAACTACGCACACAGGCTCAATCGACGGTTCGAACGTTGCAGACCTCCATGGATTCGCGAGACAAGGAGCTTGAAGAGCTGCGCGGGCAGATACTCAGCGCTCTGAGGACGGCAGATCCGGAAGTCTACATTCCTCCCCAGTCAGACGACGGCAAGCAAAAGGCAATGCTCAAGAACTTTGACCTTGTTCGGAAGGTTGAGGAGCTTCAGCAGAACCTCCGCGCTCAGACCGCAGCGAGGACGAACGCCGAGAGCCAGTTGGCCGAATTGCGAACTTCTCGCAGTGAGACACCGAGCCGACCCAAGTTGGAGGAGATTCACCTTAACGAGGCCCCTTTCAACGGATCTCCGACGCAACGAAGGGCCGGCAGAACAAACACCCGCCGGTTCTCTAATACGTCGACGCCGAACCGACGCGTCCAATCGTCTGATCTTCAAGAGTCTACTCGGTCAGATAAAACCATCGACACTCTGGCCGTTAATAACCGGATGGATCTGAAAACGGAGGTCGAGGAGCTCCAAAACCAGCTGCAGTTAGCGCAGATGCAGAATCGCCACCTCCAAAGCCAACTTGACCGGAGCACCCCTGTTCCAGACAATTATGACGAGCAGAGCCCCTCCTTGCGCCGTATGCAGAAGCTCGAAAAGGTCAACAGTCGACTCCACGACATGCTGGACGACTCGACCAAGAAGGTATCTGCGCTCGAGAAGAACATTCGCACCGGCGAGCTTTCTCTGCGAGACGTCCAGGCCCGATCACACGAGGAGATCTTGGATGTTTTCAACAGCCAGGAGGAGTCACGCCGGTCTCTCCTACACAGCCATAAGGACGCTATGGCGGAGTTGACCGACGTCAAATCTCACTTCGACAAGATGCGGCACGAGCGTGCGAAGCTTGAGGTCGAGCTGCGAGATGCAAAGTCTGACCTACAGGAGATGACGGTGGCACGCGACCAAGAGTCTCAAAGCCGGAGCCAACTCCTCCAGGAGTACACGGATCTTCAAATTCGACTCGACGCCGAGTCCTCGAAGCTGGCCGACGTCACCTCGAGCCTTGAAGTGTACAAGAGCAGGGCAGACGAGTACTTTGGCAAGCTCGAGCAGGCGGAAATTGCGGCCCTCAAGGCAAACCGAGCTGAGCAATTCGCCAAGTCGCAAGCCAAGGAAGCGGAGGACACGTATACCGAAGTCATGGCGGAACGACAGAAGATGGACGCCAATATCGAAGACCTCCAGCGCCAGAACCAACGGCTGGAGGAGAGAGTCGAGGACATTTCGACCGACCTCGAGTCTGTCACGCAAGCTAAGAAGAGACTACAGCACGAGCTGGAAGACTACCGAAACCAGAGGGCGATGGATATCGAAGACAAGGAGTCAGGCATGGAGCAGACTCGCAAGAAGTATCAAGCGGAGTTTGCCACGCTTACCAAGGAACTTGATCTCGCCCGCGAGGAGAAGCTGTACAAGCAGGCCGAGATTGCCAGGCTCCGAGAGGAGCTCGATGAGCTGCGGTCGAAGTGGGATGACGAGGTTCTCAACAGCTCTACCTGGTCCAAGGAAAAGTCCCGCCTGGAGTCGACTCTTGCTGACGTTGCATCCTCTCGTGACGAAGCAGTGAATGCACACAACGATGCCCAGGGCAAGGTTGTCTCGCTGCTGTCCCAAGTCCGGACTCTTCGGTCCGCCGTGGACGAGGTCACCTCAGAGCGCGACCTCCTTCTACGAGAGAAGCGAAGCATCGAGGCCCGCCTCGAGGAAGCCAAGGCAGGTCTCGAAGAGCTGGCCAAGGGGGA
Organism: Tolypocladium paradoxum; assembly: GCA_002916505.1. Taxonomy (NCBI): domain Eukaryota; kingdom Fungi; phylum Ascomycota; class Sordariomycetes; order Hypocreales; family Ophiocordycipitaceae; genus Tolypocladium; species Tolypocladium paradoxum. The sequence continues at coordinate 19,463 of PKSG01000124.1, forward strand.
GAACCCGTCGCTTCGAGATGCAGCCAGCATGGACAAGGAGGTGCTCGAGCTAAAAACGAGCTTGGCCCACCAAGAAGACATTGCTGCGGCGGCTGTGGAGAAGATGCGACGCGCCGAGGCTCTCGTGTCTGAGATTCAAAAGGACATTGCCGCTGAGCGCGACGCCAGCACAGAGCTTCAGAAGCAGAAGGTTTCGCTCGAGAAGAGTTTGAACGAATTGCAGCTGAAACTCGTAGACCTCGAGACCAAGGGCTACTCGAGCGCTAGCCAGGACATTAAGTTCCTCCACAAGCGAATCCAAGAGGCAAGTACATGCACCAAGAGATGGATGAAGCGATGAATGCCTAACAACCAACAGCTCGAGTCGCAGCTTGAAGACCAAGAGACTGAGCGCGCAAAGTCTCAGCGCTCGGTTCGCAACGTTGACCGCGTAGTAAAGGACCTTCAGAGCCAGATTGAGCGCAAGGAGAAGCAGAACACGCAGCTGTCAGACGACGTCAGCCGCATGCGCGACAAGGTCGACAAGCTTCTCAGGACGATCGACGAGCTGCAGGCCTCGGAGTCTACGACCCAACTCTCTGCGCGCCGCGCCGAACGCGAGCTTCGCGAGGAGAAGGAGAAGACGATGCGGCTGGAACGCGAGCTGGATGGCCGGATAGGCCCGAGGGGGTTGGAGAAGGGCTCCGCCAGCACGGTGGGCAGCCTCCGCAGCCGGATGGGGCCGTGGAAGGGAAGCGAAGCAGACGAGGGCTCGCTGGTTGATGTGCCGCAGAGGAAGAGCAGCATTGGCAGGATGCCGAGCCTCACCAAGGGCTTCCTGTGATGTTCTGGTGGCGGAGCTGACTGCATAACGGCGGTGATTGGGCGTTTTGTACATGGGCGTGTTTTTTGTGTACCCACGAGGTCAGGGTATACGGCTGGCAGCTTGTATGTTATGGGGTTGTCGTTTATGTTTATGCGCGCCATATGATTGAAAGGACGTAACTTGGTTAATGAACCTGAGCAAAGTTCTGGCATGTCGAGTTTGCGTGTTGAGTACCGAATTGAAGCCTCGGGTTGCTAGGCTGGATGAAGTTGGGCTGGACCACACCGACTCACAGTTGTCATGGGGTGTTTGCTGAATGCAAACGAGCCATGAGCGAACGTCTTCAAAGTGATAATAAAATTTAAGCGTTGCTATTATTCTCTTCTTTGGAGGCAGCATGTCTTATTCTACGCGAGCCTCGCGACTTGCCGCCTATACGTTGAGATGAGTCGAGAGACTGCGCATATCACGTCCTATCAAACTGTGCTTGGTAATGAAAATTAGCTAGTAGGTAGAAGCGCAACAGGGGCCAAAAGACACCAACCAACTAGCCACGAAACTGGCAATAAGAAAAACGAAGCTGGTATTCATTAAAAAAAAAACCTCCACGGTTGCGTTTCCATCCCAGATGGGCGGGATAATTGACAAAAAAAGGAAGGGTCTGGCCGGGGATTGAACCCGGGACCTCTCGCAAATTGTACTTGGGGTTTGCCCTAAGCGAGAATCATACCACTAGACCACCAGACCGACTAAGCCAGGATGCCTGACTTGTGCTCATGTGATGGGAGCTAAGTTATTCTCTTTTATACGTCGACAAGCGCTGTGTTTTTGGCACAGGCACACTCGTTGCACGCTGCTGCGCGACGGGTAGGTAGTGGAAGGATGCTGAGATCATATACATCTCCACGAACACGCGAATCACCATACATTTGCTTAGTGCATCGCACCAGTATCGCATTGTGCGGCGGCATAAGCCAGGCATCGCTCCTAGCTAGAGGAGCCACGGCCGCCCTGGCCGACGTTGTCGCCCTTCTTGATCCCTTGGCTCTGGCCGCCGCTGGCGTTCAGGCCCTCTACGGCATGGCCCTTTTCTTGGAGGCCCTCGGGGAGAGGAGCCGTCTTGTCGGCGCGATCCACCTTGGGTGTCTGATGGATTGACATTAGCATCGACTTGCTTGGTGTTTTGGTCGCTGACGAGCAGTCACTTACGTCGACGGAGCCAACGCCGTGGGCAGCGTCTTGGCCCGCCTCCTCAAAGGGGCCGTTGTGGCTGGAGCCGTCTCCGGGGCGAGGCATGGTGGTGATGGTGTTTTGGTGGTGGCCAACAATTTTGCGCTGTAGCATGTGACGACGTCGTCGCTGTTCGGATATGCAGTGAAGTGCAACGAGCAAGATTTCAACATCTAATACGGACTACCGGCGGCCATTTTGTAGTTGTTTTGCGTCGGCAATGTCGGCGATTGCGCAGCTGGAGTAACATGCGTGGCGTGGATGGTATGACCTCAACACTGGAGCTGTTGTGGAGAAGCAGCTCCGACGACCAGCTCGAGGACAACGCCGCGGAGCAAATGCCCCGGGCGAATGCCGATGTGTTATTTCATACTTGCATCCGAATGCCGATAATCTTTCCGTTTTTGAGAGGCAATGACGCTACTCTGTATAGGATGCCTGTTTCGACTCTGGCTCGCGGATGGAGCCGGGGCGGTCGCATCTAGCTAAGCTTGAGAGTCGAGACCCAATAGTCAAGTGGCCGACTGCAAGGAACAAGATACCCAATGACTCGGGCCAAGGTTTCTTTTTGCTGTCAATGCGGCACCATATACGATACCCCCTGGCTCTTCTACGGCACCGGGCCATTAACGCGGGCGCAACGTTACGCGGCACGATCTGGGTACAAGCTGCATACGTGTTGAAGCAAACGGGATACCTCCTCTGAACTCGAATTGAGACCTCTATATGTAGGCAGCTTGTATGCTTAGGCCACTATTATAGGATGCACTTTGCGCATTTGGGTGACTTTGCTACGTGCCATGTGCGGATACTGAAAGTGGCATCGCGTGGCTACAGGCTATGGCAGGGCTAAAAAGTGGAATGTGTCTGCAAATCACATAGCAATACTCTACAAGTTAAAGAAACCACAAATGAAAGTACCATCATTCAGCACCTCAGCCTAAACACCTGGAGATGCAAACCAGGATTTCTCGGCCGTCTCCGAAGATCTTCGATTCCGACAGAATAGGCTGGGGAGCTCCGAGCTGCCTCCATCCGTCGAATGATGGCCTGTGTTTGGCCGCCTCCGCTGGCTCTCGCAGCGCTTCTTCCAATGCTGACGAGCCCTCGAAGAAGTCTCTCTTGCCGAGAAATACCGTTTGGTAGAACGGGAAAGGGAAATACGTAAACTGTTTCGACACGATTAGCCAGGCACCTAAGAAAGTCAAGGAGACGGGGAGGCTCGTACTCCTCGGGTCCATGACGAAATGGTCGATCGTGTCAGGTTCTATCTCATACGCTATCGCTTGAGCGTCGAGAAGGTGAGGAATACCGGCCTATAAGACAGTAGCCGTTGATGTCAGCAGAGTCCAGTCTTTACTTGGTATGTCTCAGGCATGTCCATACCTGGCCGCGATCATCCCCCCTGTCTGCATAGTATTCGATAGAGCCCCCATAAAGCACATTCTCGAGCCACCGTCCGCTTTCGCCACCAGGATGCCAGTCACCAGATTCTTCGTCAAAGTAGGAACTGTAGTTGAGGTGGGTTATGCCTTCTGGGGTATCTGGCAATGCTCCTCTGGTCAAATACCCCACAAAGAAATGAGACAGCTCGTGCAGAGTTGCACATGCAAACATGAAGAGAAAGTTGCGCCAGCGTTTCCTGTACTTCATTGCAGCGGAAGAGTGAGCGATAGCCCGGCAGTAGGCATGATGCGCCGCAACCATGTCGTTGACTCTCTTTGACCATGTCGTCAGCGCCGTAACTTTTGCGGGTTGCCATTGCTGGCCCGGGAGAGCAAAGTTTCTTACCGATGCGTTGTAGGAAAATATGCCTGCTATTTTCGGATCGAAGGCCTGGAAGGATCCCCTCCACCAGTTGAACTTGTTTGTCGCGGCAAGCTGGTCCGGGTTGGTAAGGGCTCCAGAGCCGATGACAATGCTTGGATAGTCGGCCCGAACACATCGAAGGAAGTGGTTCACATGTCCTTGCATGTCAGCAACATTGCCTGCAAACGGAAAGGCAGTGTATGCTCGATAGTTGGCGACTTTCCGGCCAAGCTCTGTCAATGCCTGCCTACCCCTGGGCGTTTCTGCCATCTCAAGGCCAATATTCACGGCGACGGCGAGGGAAGCAAAGTGCTCCGTATTTGGAGGGAGGTTTTCCAATGTCCCATATCTGCCATCGTCCGTCCACAATTTCATGTCTAGGCCGTGTAGGCCGTTGACCGTGACGGGGTATGGGCCTGGGGGCAGCGGCGGCGCCGGTGGATTGGGCATTCTTGACGTTGAAGGCTTGAAGGCGAGAGCTGTGGCAAATGTGAAGAGCTGGCAAATGGGAAGAGCTGGGCCGATGGAAAGAAGTCTTAATCAGTTCAGCCCGGACATGGCCTATATATATATTCAGAACTGAGAACATGAAGTCGGGGGGCCCAGGTTTCCTGGCGCTTTCGGACCGGAGCAGAGCTGTTGGCCCACGAAGAGGCCTTGCATGGCCAGCGTCGGCGAGACAACCCATGGCCTCGCCGCCACTGACCGGCGCCATGACGGGTATATGCAACCTCTCGGGCATTCATGTTGGGCGGACGAAGACTCGAGTTCGCGCTGAGCGACAGCGCCCAGCCGCAGACGGGGCAGAAGGGCGCGGCTGCTGGCGCGCAGTCCGTACTAATTGGAGGGCAAAATTAGATGCAGGCCGCATGGCCGATGGCCTGCTGGCGGCGGTTCAAGAAGCATTACTCGTAAGGTTGCGTGTCGCGGGCGGCGCTTAATCATTCGTTGGTGGCTCCTCATGATTGATGCATCCCCAGGGTCAGGGGCCAGGAGTCAGCGCTGAGACTGAGAGGGAGGACCCCGCATCTGGACAGTTTGCGTCACCACTCTTCCCTACTTGCGTCGCTCTGATCCCCAACACTCGTCTGCTTTCTCCAGCAACTCACATCCACAGGAGACACACAGGAATCATGAGGGCGCTGGTAGACGACTACGAGATCCCGCCCATGCCGGACATGTTGGCCAGGGGCCCCGATGAGACCGAGTCGTGGATCTCAGCAGAGAACCTCGACTGCGACCACCTCTCTGCCTTCACACTGGCCCTCTCCAACGTGCTCTCCACCGAGGTGGCCGAACTGACGTATGCACAAATCATCGACGGGCTGCCAACAAGAGAGTCTTACGCCGAGTTTCGTTCCTTCTACCCGGCCGAGGACGAACATCCGGCATACAAGCACCATCACCTGTGCGACGGCGCTTTGGACATTGCGCGACAGTTCCGATCGACCCTGAGTCCCCTAGCTCTACGCTTCAATCCACATGTACATCTTACCTGCCCCCTGCGCCTCGAGGCTTTCTTGCTCACATTGCTGATAGGTCCTGCAAGCCTTTCAGAATGAACCCGTCGCATCTCGACGATTCTTGCTGCGCCTGATTGAGCTCGTGGCAGTGGCCCTTCATCAAATCGCGGTACACCTGTTTGAGCTTGATCAAAGTCTTCACAAGGGCGAGTACGACGAATGGTGGACCTCTTGGCGGGACCGACATCGCGACGGCCAAGATGTCAATCCCTTCTATGCCGTCGCCTTTCCCCCAGTAGCCTTCTGCCACGGCTTTTATCGAGCGTTTGACCAATATCCGAGAGGGCGGGCCGATATGGTTGGGTACTGGGCCGAGGCCAAAATCCTCGGTGGAGTGGCCTTGTTTGACCGCGGACAGTCCGATCTTGAGGTGAGCTCTCATCAGTGATGCAGGAACATCCACCGACTGACTCCAACCTCACCATCTCCCAGTGCAATGAGTTCCTTCTGCACGGTAGCTTGAGAGGCGGGCCCAGGACTATATACCCGCTCACTACCAGCCAGTGGCAGGCCTTTGCCGACTTCCTGACCTCGGATCCCTCGGGCCCAGCAAATTTGGGCTCGCCATTGCCCCTGCGAGCAACAAGTGAAAACCGCCCTCGTTACACGTCATATTTTGCAATGAAGTACCAGCACATCTTCCGCGACCGCTTTGCCTTTCGTCTGCCGGCCCGCTACGAAGCTCCAGTCTCATGCAAGTCCTCATCCATAGACTACCCAGAGAAGGAGGATTGGCATTGGGTTGTGAATCACACCCTGGACCGGGCCGATGGGAATCCCATCGATGAGGCAGAGATGGCTCGCAGGACAGAAGTTTTAAGAGCCTGCCAGCCGGGCAGTCCCTTTTCCTACGCGCCGTGGCCCGAAGAGATCTTGATTGCCGAGGGGAGGGATCCAAAGGTCAACCACAACAACACCTGGTAGTCGATGCGCCCCATGACCTGTTGTTTTTGTACATGATGGGTGTGGAGTGTTTCGGTGAGTAGGAAGTTGCATCAGTCCTCATTGGATAGTTCGAGCCTGGCTACATGGGACCGCTCCGGCTACATCCGCGAGCCAGAGTCGAAACAGGCATCCTGTAGCGTCATTGCCTCTGAAAAACGGAAAGATTATCTGCTTTGTTGTAGGACGCTATCCGCCAAACCGCCGTCTTCACCAGCCGTGGGTTGAACAAGTCCCTGTCTTTGTTGCCTTCAGCGCCTGTGCCTGAGACGCAAACAGAACCCCCTCGCAGTTTGGCGAACGCCCTTTGAAGCGGCATTGAACCCCGTGAATAACGCCCCTTTGACTGTTGGACGAAAGGTATATATATAACAGGACGAAGTCGAACAGACTCATTCGCTTGTCGTCCTAGCAACACACACCTGCAAGTGCCTTCTTCCTTCCGCCGGACAACACGCACTCACTCACTCACAACTTCCCACAACCACTTCCTCTCCGCAGCCACCATGCCGGAGACACGCTCCAGCGGCGAGGCCGGCCAAGGGCGCAAGTTCCAAGAAGACCACAGCGCAAAGTACATGCGCACGCAGGCCATGATCGGCGTGCCTCCCGCCGTGGACAACGGGTCCGACGTCAAGACGTACAACCTCTACAAGCGGCGCTTCAGCAGCCTCCTCACCGTGCTGCAGAGCCGCCTGGCCAACATCCACCGCGCGGGCGCCGAGGTGATGCGCGCGGAGCGCTGGAGGGGGCAGCCCAACGACGGCAGCGCGAGCAGCTTCATCCAGCGGCAGCTCAAGGCCGCGGGCGAGGCCATCGTCGCGGCGGGGCTCCTGGACAGGAGGAACAAGGCCATGTACTACAGGCAGGGCCAGGAGAAGGTGGCTTTCGCCGAGGACGCCATGGAGTTTGCGTGGAACCGCATATGCGACTTCTTGAAGGTGCCGGCGCCCGAGGAGGTCGATCCGGTCTGGGCGCGTCGAGTTGACAGGCTGCTCGCGTTGAGCCGGCAAGCTGCAACGGATGGAGATGGCAAGGAAGGGAAAGACGAAGGGGAAGGGGAGGGGGCCAAGTAGTTGACATTCCATGTCATCTTTGTGCACAACAGTTGAGATATGCATGCCAACATGTGATGTTCCCCCAAGTCAGCACGAACAGATCCCATCTTGACCTGTCCAATCCAGCAGTAGACAACGCATCTATGCCAGTAGAGACCCCAGCGAGTGGGTGGTGGTACAGTACTATGAGCACAGCGCTTGTCAGTCCACCGCACCCGCCAGCGCCACAGCACTGAATCGCAAATCACCACCCTCTCTCTCCAGAAACCGCAACGCGCCCATGCTCAGACCCCTGGGACTCATGATGTCCTCGCCCTCCTCGAGGTCGCCCCTCCTGATGGGGCCCTTGCGGCGGCCGTCAAGCTCCCAGAGGCCGCCGTCGCTGCCCTTGGCGAAGCACACGTAGTGCAGGTCGATGTCGTCGTGCGCGTCGGGCGCGGCCGTGTCGCCGCCCGAGGCAGCCTCCTTGTGGGCGCTGGCCAGCGCGGGCGTCTGCTCGAGCAGGGCGGAGCGGTCGCGGGGGTTGAGCGGGATGGATTTCTTGAGCAGGTCGTCGAGGGTCGAGTCTTGCTCTGGGCGGTGGGTTAGCACAGGCCGTGGACAGTATCATCAGCTGGAGGGAGCTCGTACCGATGAAGCTCCTCGCCGGCCCGTTGGACACGGCATGCAGCAGGCCCATCAGCCCGCACGCGTTCTTAATGGTCTGCTTCCACCACACCACGGGCTCGCCGTCGCCGCCGCCCGCGTACTCGTCCACCAGGCTGTCCTCGGCCATGCGGTGGCTCTCGTACGCGGCGCTGACGGGGAACACGAGCAGCAGCGCCAGCGCCGGGCGCGGGATGAAGCCGAGCAGGTCCGGGTCGGTCAGGGAGTAGACGTCGTGCAGCTGCAGCGCCTCGGACACGCCCAGCTTGTGGATGAGCGTCGTCATGAGCTGCGGGTTTGCCTCGAGCGGGATGAAGGCGGGCGCGCCGTGCTCGGGGTCGGGGTGTGTGGTCGTGGACATGGTGGTGCAGCTGTTGCGGCGCCTGTACAAGGATAGTTGCGATGGAATGTAAAGATCAGAGTCGAAGCGCCGATGGATGAAGCGTAGTTGCAGGAAGCTTGAAGCTACCTCGGAGAGCTTGAGCTTGGATGTGAGTGACGGCGGGGTGTGGGGTCGACTTGCCATGACGTCTGTCTGTCGCTGACACGTGAAGCTCTACGGTCACCAACACCCCAAGCAACTGCCGCGACAACCCATTTCCGACAGCTTAGACGAAGCAAAACGCCTGGTATTCGGTGTGGAGCAAACAGGCTCGCCTTGGTATCCGCACCTTGACTCTTCCAGCCTTGGCAAATCAGACTCACCCCGTTGCGGTTGGTTCCCTAGTGTACATCCTCGTTGATGAGCCCTCGACTCTTCGGAATCGAACCTTCAGACCTCTCTCAGGAAACAAACGAGACCTCTACTTAAGCGAGGCCCAATCCGTACTGTACATTCCCCTTGCTAGGCCTTGCAGAACTGAAAACCATAAAAACACACACAAGGAACTAGACTGCCTCGCATAGCTGTTTGCGACAACGCAGCCGGCAACGCAGCCGCCAACAGCACCGCATCTCGACTCTAGTCCGAGGACTTGCGAGAACGGCCACGGCGAGGCTGGAATGCGTCTGCGTCTGCGTCAGGCTCAGTTGCGGCTGCCTTGGCCTTGCTCACGCGCTTGCCCTTGGGCTTTGCTACGGGCTCCATCTCAGTGTCGACGGCATCGTCCTCGTCAGTGGAAGCCTTGACTGCGGCCTTTCCGGTCCTGCGTCCCTTCTTTTCAGAGTCCTTGGCGTCCTCTCCGGCCTTACCACGGGCCTTGGTAGGCTCCTTGGCTTTGGCGGGCGCCTTGCGAGTCTTCTTGACCGGAGTCCCTCCCTCCTTGGTAGCGTCGGTAGCAGGCTCGTCCTCGCTGACTTCTTTCTTCACAGCTGCCTTGCCGCGGACGGGCTTGACGGGAGCAGTCTCGTCGGCCTTGACTGGCTTTGCGCCCTTGGAAGTCTTTGCCTTCTTCTTGGCAGGCTTCTCATCATCAGCGTCCTCATCTTCAGCTTTCTTGCGTCCGCGCTTGGCAGCCTTCTTCTTGGCAGGAACATCCTCCTCAGAAGCCTCCTATGAGATGTCAGTGATACGCAGAGCACCAGAGGACAGTAAGACGTACGTCAGCACCAGCTGCCTTCTCCTTTACATTAGCCTTCTTTGGCGCGGGCTTGGCAATCTTCTTCTTGGCGGGAGCCTCATCCTCAGAAGCCTCCTATGGAACGTGAGCGACATGTCAAACATGCAAAGGCGATGAGACATACTTCAGCGGCAGATTCCGCAGCATCCTTCTCCTTCTTGGCTTTCTGCCTGGCGGTCAAGTGGATGCCCTTCTCTCCCAGGACATTCTTCTCCGGATCCTGATTTCAGTTAGACGACTGAGTGCTACAGGCAGGCAGAGTTGGACAGGACATACGCCATTGAAGTCCTCGGGGTCAATGTGGCCCTGCTTGATGCAGCGACGGATCTTCTCCTGGATCTCGGGATGATTCCTAAAGCGGCGTCAGTGCTAAATCTTCCTCCGGACATAGGTGGCTTCAATGTACCCCAACTCATCGTAGCCATCAATGGCGTCGAAATCGTACTCATTGTCACCTTGGCCGCAAGCTTCCCGAAGATTGAGGATCTGGGAACCAGACACACAGCCCCTGGGAACATTCTGTTAGATGATGCCGGGCTTGTTGGGTGCGTGGGGTGTATGGAGCGAGCTTACCAGTGCTTCCAGTGCCAGCTACCATGTTCCTGGAACTCGACCCAAGAGCCAAAGCGAATCTCGCCTTTGGTAATCTTGACCTGGTCGGTCTTGCACACGACATCCTTGCACCCGGCCCGGTTGTTGGGCGAAACCTCTGGCAGCCGCTGTCAGCTGTGTTGTCCAGCCCTCACCAAGGGTCGACCCGTCGCAGGCAGCTCCCAATCAGTGGTGCAGCAAGTGGCGGAGTAGGAAATGTCAGACTTACCAATACGATACTGACCCATGATGACAGGTCGTTGCTCGCAGTTTGGATCTGTGTGTTGCACTCGGCAAGAGCTGGGTGAAGTTTGCTGTGGTGATGTCACAGCGGCACGAAGATGAAGCTTGCGTGTCGATGAGCTGCGCGTGACAGCGTGACATGCAGAGAATTCCCAAACGCTGGACTCGCAGGGGTGCTTGAGACACTGGGTAGATGAGGCACCACAGCGTGCACGGCCACAGTCTGTCAATCAATGGCGAATGCGAAGGGCGGGAATATGAAGGAGTTGATGAAGCGGAGAGGGAAGCAGAAGTTGAAGAAAGGCCAGGACAGGATCTTGTGGCGAGTGGTGGGACCACTGCTGCCGTACGGCTGGCGGCGCGTGTTGGGCGCGTCAGTGTCTGGGGCGCTGCCAGCCCTGCGGCTTGCCCAACCACCACCTGCGCATCCGTCACTTCTCACAGCCAATGCAAGGAATAAAACACGCCGAAAATTCTGCAAAACAATAAGATGAACCAGCCATTGATGCCGCTTCTTTCCAGTAAGCTGTGCCACGCACCGCGTCCTGCTGGCGGCGCTGCTCGCCACCCAACCTCCCTTCTCGCCGTCTGCTGGCCCGTCTCGAGCGCAGATAGAGGTACATGTTGGCACCCCAATGCTGCTGCAAATGCTCTTACAACTCCGAAAGATCATCTAGGTACCCCCTCAAGTTCCATGGCTACTCCAATCGTACATATGTCTACAAGAACGGACACCAGCCAATATACATGGCAGTCAGGTTTCGCGGATCGACCGCCTGCTTGATCAACTCCTCCACCTGTCCCTCCACGCTCAAGGGAATGCTCTCGTTCGGCAGCAACCCCCTGACCTTTCTCTTGATGCTGTCCACCACGCTCTGTGGCTGCAGCCTGATGCTCGAGTCGCCCCTTTTCGAGGCCTTCTTCTCCTTCTGCAAGTCCAGAGTCGGGTCGTAGATGAATGCCTCCAGGATGGTCATCAGCGTCTCCTCCTGTTGGCGAAGGATGCTCAATGTCAGTTCCGACGATTTCCGGAACGGGCCCTCGTAGCCATAGACGCCCATCGCCGCCACCATGTTGTGTGTCAGACGGAACGGGACCCGTTCCGGCTTCATAAACGTGAGCCCCTTGTCGAACAGGCAGTTGAAGTCGACGTGGAAGATGCCGCCGTTGCCTTCTTCCAGGTTGACGTTCTCGCCGTGCCGGTCGCCCAGACCCAGGATTGTGCCCACCATTGACATGACGGCGCAAGACCGAGTGTATTTTAAGCGAGCCGCGAACCAAGCTGATGGGTTGGGAAACTGCTGGATGAACCAGACAGGCAGGATGGGAGGGAAGCGGCCGAGGACATCATCGGTAAAAATTCTGATCTTGCTCTCCCCCACCGATGCCTCTTCCATCAGGTTCTTGAGCAAGTTGTAGTCGGGCTGGATCTTCTGGGAGTGGTAGAGGTTCAGGAGAATGTCTCGCATGGTCTTGATCCCTGGCACCCACTCGATAATGCCACATTCCTCGTTCAGCGGCACGACGGCATACGTCCGAATGTACAGCTGGCGCCGACTTGACTCGGCGTCGCGTTTCAAGGACCGGTTGATTATGCCGTTGAACTCCATCAGTCGCTGGTCGGTGCGGAGATCGTCCTTTGGCTTGATCAAAAGCATATAATTCGCGCCGTCGCTGCCTCGAGCGGTGAGTCGTCGCGGCTTGGCAAGAGAGCTTAGCACGAGCACGTCGTCCAAGAAGGACTGGATCGTAACGACCTCCTGCGAGAATGCCTTGTGCTTCTTGCCATACTCCGACAGAGCTGGGAGGGTTGCCGTAAGGGAGGTCTCGACTGGCACGACCAGCGGGCAGGGAGTACACTTGTGTTGAAAGCGCAGATCTCGTATGAGGCTGGCATGAACTGCCTTGTTGCCGTGGAATTCGCCGTTGTGGCAGGCGAGCAGAAGCTGCTCAGCCAGCTTTTCTCCGGCCTTGAGTAGCTGCTTCAGATCATAGCCGCCGTTGACTACCCTTTTGGCAACGCTCCTCAGGGCCTGTAGAACTTGTGTGCCTCGTGCTTTTCGCTCAGACACCTGCCTCGTGGTCATGACCCCAATCAGACTCCACAACGCTTGTCGCGGATGTGCTTCCACCACCTTGACAATGATGTGTGTCAGTCGCTCAAAGACCTGTAGGTTGGGATGCGCGATGCGGGCCATGATCTGTGGCAAGGCAGTGTAGAAGATGTACGCGGGGAGGCGATGAATGTACTTGTCCAAAAAGGCATGGAGGAGATTCAGTTGCTCAACTCGCCTCCTGTGCAGCTCGCGAGACAGCGATGCCTTGCCCTCTGGCGGCTTGTCGACCTGCGCGCCAACATCCAACCACAGAGTCAAAATCCTCGGCAGAGTTTGGTACAGGTATTTGGTCCCGGAGTTCAGCGACCTGAGGTAGTTCTCAATAACAAGCCTTGCAATCTCCCCCGTGACGTAGTTGTCGCTCTGATCGTCGGCTTTAAGTGGCTGCTCCGACTCCAGAATCTTCTTGTAGTGTCGGCCAAGGTAGTAATGGCCCTTTTCCCAAGTCGAATACGTCTTGGGAGGCTGCTGATATTTCTCTCTCAGAGCACCGGCGTGCGACTGTCCCGCAGCATCGAGCCACTTGGCGAGAAGAAGCTGGGCCCTGGCCGTAACAAGCTTCTGCTGCGGGTTTAATTTTGTAGACCCAGTGCTCACGGAGGGCCCGGTCTGCGTCATGAACTTGTTTCGCTCTATTGCGCCTTGCAGCATCTGGATGGCTTTTCTGTGATGGTTGTCTCTCCATAAGAGTTTGGCATTTTCGATTGAGGCCGCGTCGTCGCCGAGCCGCGAGGCATGGAGGACTGCTTTGAATGATTGGTGGAGAGAGTTTGTCTTTCGGGCCAGCCGAGCACTGGCGAGCCACAGGGACGAGATGTCGAGATCACCAAAGTTTGGCCTAAAGTCGTCAGCGCGAGTTTCGTGACAGGCTGACCAGAAACAAGAAAAGGTGCGGAATAGAACCTACCTTGTCAATTCCATGGCTGCCCTCCTAATGCCTAGGAGATATTGCTTGTCGCTAAAGGAGGCTCCAATGACTTCAAGGCGGCCATCTAGCAGCGTCATCATCAACCTGCGCTCATCCTCTTCGCCAGACTTGGAGCCAACGATGATTTCAAGGTCTGTCAGAACATGGCACTTGAGGAGAAGCCCATGTGCGGCCTGTAATGAGCTGGTTGCTGACGTGGTCATCTCTGATGCGATTTTCTCTCTCATGCTTCGCACCGTCGCAGTGAAGAACTCGGGATGCCAATCCTTGTGCAGCGACTCAAACACTGCAGCCATGGAGATGTTGAAATCCTGCACGGTGCTTCCGTGAAAACGACCCTTGAACTTGGCAAGGCTTTCCCATCGGCCAGTCACCCAGGCGGCCTCAACAGCAAACGGCATGATCTTGTTATCGCTGGAGACGTCCGTCTGTATGCCTTCGATATGATTCAGCAGCACATCTGTTCGTGGTCAGCAAGGAAATATCGTCTTGGGCGAAGGAGTGACACACCATATTGCCCAGCCTGTTTGAGACACTGAAGAAGGTCTAGCTGGATATCCACGTTGTCTGGCTTTTCAGCCAGCTGCATCTCGTACCAAGTCTGTGCCGCTGTCCATCGCCCAGCCTTTTTGTGACTCAGGATCTGCTGGTTAATGTCAAGGGCGTGCAGATGTGCTGAAATGCCATCTAGGCCGTCCGGCTCGTCGATGTTTGCGTAAATGTCCTGCAGCCGCTCAAGCAAACGATTCCGTTCATCTGGCTCTCTCTTTTTCTGATCCATCTTTTGGGCCTGCTGTTCCAAATGAAAGAGCGCTCGTGCATATTCATTGCAGTCAGTAGCCCTCTGAGAAATCAACTCGGTAGGAATTCCATCCAGGATGCTCTGGATTTGCGAGACGCTTTTTTTGTCATTCGCGGACAGCTGAGCGGCTGATCGCTTTGCTTGGATCCATCTCATTGCATAGTCGAGGACCCGGAAGACGGCCTGAAATCGGTCAGGGCAAACCACCTCTCAAGAGCCACTCATACTTACATGACAGAACCGCTTCATTTCCTCCTTCTCCATGTAGGAGGCGTCCTCCGCTGGGCGATGCTTCAGGACACTCATCAATTCGCCCATCACCCGGTCCCTCTCCACTTCAGCACTCCGCGGCCCTAGCAGAACGTGCAGTGCCAGATACGGCAGCAGAAACTCTGCGGTGGACAAATCCTTAACCCGAATGACTCGAGTAAGCGGCTCGAATATCATGTCGGCGTGTGCATGTTGCCCCTTCCGAAGCAGATCGATAACGAAAGATCTGAGCCAGTTGCCATATGGCTTTCCGGGATGGAAGATGGGATACTCCACAGTCACCGGTGGCATAGGTGCCACCATATACCGCGAAGTCAGAAACGGTGTTACAACCTCCCGAGTACTCTCTGGCAGCGCGAGCCACTTTCTGTAGACGTGTCTGCCATCAAGCATTCCGCTGCCTTCCATGGCACACGCACTTTTGATGTCGCATTGATCGAGCAGCTCTTGCATGGCAAATGAGAGAAATCCTTGAAGTTTGGTGTCGGTTGCGGACAGAAATGACGGAACTAGTACCTCTTGCAGGAGGAACAGCCCAAAGTCAGTCGTTTCTTCGGATCCCGCAAAGTTGTCTAAGACGACGATTGATCGTTGCGCTCGGACGGTTTCGATCTGGTTAGAATCCAAGCAACCGATGAGCCCAAGGCACTCGACACAGAGCCGAGCTATATCCATCCGAACGCCGTTGTATTTGCAAGCACAATCAAGGAGTGCTCTGAGAATGTTGGTAACTGCACTGTCCGGCCGCTGGCTCACAGCAGATGTATAGAGGGCGTTCTGGTTGCCTCGCAGATATGGCACCAACTCGGTCAACGCTTGGTGGACGACGCCAGAGTTGTCGTGGCCTGCTCTCTCCACAAAGACATCCAATGCCTTGTCCATCGCTAGCACGGGCCGCTTTTCCGATAACATTGAATCGACATCGCGCAAGTCAGCAATGTGTGACAAGGAAGGAAGTTTGCTGATGTACGCCATGACAATGTCCCAGTGCTGCTCAACCAGAAAGCTCAGCAACTCCTTTGAAGCTACCGCTGTGGCTTTGTTGAACGCCGACCAGTAACGGCTGACGATGAAGAAGGTTGTTTCGATGAGCGCCCCGACGTCCTCTTCATCGAAATGAGTGAGCATAGCCACCCAGCATGAGAAGCTTGCTTCACGCAAAGCTTCCTGGGAAATGGCTGATAGCAAGCACGCTGATATCTACGAAAAAGTTAACCATGGCGCCTGCTAAACTTGGAAACACAATGGGGGGCTGGGAAGATGGATCAAGGATGAATCTCGCTAGTCAACATACCTGTGGCCGCGCAATTCTTGCGTACGTCTTGCAAACTTTGATCATTTCTTCCAATGTTCGGATGCAGTTTCGTTGCTCCAAAATCGGATGTGTTGACACAGAGTCGTTGATAACATCGGCCAATCGTGCTACGAGCCCGAGGAGATGAGACTGCAGGAAGCGACCGATGACGTTGCTCTTCTTTTGCTTTGTGTCATTGTTTGCTGCGAGGATAGTGGCAGCCATCAGATGCAAGGCTTTATGGACCTGTTTCTTGTTAGAGCACGCTTGCAGAGACATCACCTAGGTGGTTTTTAGTTTTTTCTTACCACTTGCCGTCGAGCCGCATCAGCACACGCCGCCGACTTCAAAAGCTCCATGGCAATGAATACTGGTTCCGACTGAAAGAGGTCTAGTAGCGTGAGAGGGTGAAAGTGTGGCGATATTTCGTTCAGACGAGATTGTGCAAAGCCCTCCATGTTTTCTGGATCTTGCACCAGCAGAAGCGCTAGAGTAGCAGCAAGATTTGTCCCGTCCATGAGAGGTTGCCAGAGCTCCTTTTCTTGGCGCGCTTCCGCAATCTTCTGAATAACATCTTTTCGTTTATCCAGTACCAGCCATGGAAGTGCGTGTGTTTGTATGAGCAAAAGGAGGTCATTGACGGATATTTGAAGCAATTCTGCAATCGCCCGGCTTTGCTGAGGACGATGGACCATGTCTTTGGTTGTCATATATGCCAGACTCTTCCAAAAAGGTTCAAAAAGACGCCGGGGGGTGGTGGAGCGGGATTCCGCGAGACTTAGGAGTTCGTTAAACGCAAAAGCCGACACGATGCTGTTGCTACTTCCCAAGTACTCGAGAAGCTTAATCATGACCAGGTTGAGCTCGTCTTCGGTTACGACTCTTCCCAGCTGGCCCCAGGCCATTATGCGGGTTTCTACCAGATGGGGCTGATCATTCTCTGATGTCTCCTTGAGCACAGTGATGGAGTATATGCGATTGCGGCGAATAAGATCCTCGTCAAAGGCGGGCGTTGGCTCTCTTGGCACGAACGTGGCCAAAGTTCTTCCGGCTGCGACTCGGAGCTCTCGTACGGAGCTGTTGAGCGACTGGAGGCACCATTTCCCAAAACCAGAGTCCTTCAGATTTAGGAAGCTAGAGTCGTCGCAATGTTGCACCATCCTCCTCAGCGCGATCATAGCAGCAATCCTGGGACGTCTGGACTCGAGGAATGTGGGCGACTGCAGCAGTTTGGTGAAAATCGATCGCGCTTCGATTTTTGCTGCATGTGACGGCACTGGATGACCAAGTATACCGCTTCCCTCGCAAATCGAACATCGAAAACTTCGAATGCCAACTGCTGAGTCGGGCAGCCCTGTCGGCTGAGTGAAGCCGTCTGCCACGCAGGAGATCCTGGCGAGTAAATCCACGGCACGACATTGATTTTTCTCTGCACTCTTATCGAAGCCTGCGCTGCTGCATTGTCAGGGCTCAGTCAATGGATCATGATGTGCGGAAGACTTACAGGAATAGTTGCTCAAATAGCATGTCGTCGTCACTAGACGGTTCGATCTGCATTGTTTCGTATAGAGCTTGTGTCAATAAAGGAAGCAGTTCAATTTCTTGAGCTGACAGCTTCCTCCTTTTGGTGCCGTCTGTGGTCTGGGCAGGCTGTTCATGGGCGAGGTGCAGCCCTTGCACGCATTCGCGGATCTCCTTGTGTTGATATTTGGAAGGGTGTGTACATTCGTCCAGCGCTTCTTGAGGCGGTAAATATATGGCCTGTCGGAGCAATCTAGAACACCTCTAGTATCTATTAGTGTCTTGATACACACGCTTGGGCACCAGAAAGCCATCATACCCAAACGTCAGTGTCTTCCCCAATTGCCGTGTGCTGAGAAGACAGCAATGTCAGCTCTTGGACGAGCCTTGAGGCGGCTAGCCTGCCAATCGCATAGGACTGGATTGAGGCCTCTGAAATGGCGACGAGGGCTTTGCAGTAGGTCAACCTAGACTGTTCGCTCTCCGCGTCCAGCCGCACCAGCTCGTCGGGGGATGAGATCATCTCGCCGCACAGAAGAACAAGAAGGGTATTTGCCTTGCTCTTGAGCGACGAGGCCAAGTCGGCATCGACAACAGGGCATTTCGCAACGTCTAGCGCTGTCTCGATCAGGGGTATCGGCGAACTCTGAATGCTCGCGTCCCATCTCTTTTGTGCGTATCTCAGATCGAGCCACGTATCCATAAGCCAGGGTCCATTCTGCGACAGCGCCGCAATGCATGAAAAGGAGGAGTCTTGAGACACCAGTGGATACGCAAGGACGTTTGCCAAACTTGAGGCCTGGCGGAGGGCCTGAGGCACGGAGCTGATGGCATATGAGGTTCGTTGACTGCCGAGTCGTCGAGTCTTTCCCAGTATCTGATCCAGTGCAGGCAGCGGTGGGAGCTGAAGCGAAGTGGGAGCCCTTGCGTTCGAGGGCGTCAACGATGGGTCTTGGAGGTGGTCCAGGATACCTAGGGAACATTAGTGATGACCTAGATGGAACGTCGGAGACTGTACCTGTCAGACATGCTCGCAAGTAGACGCTCAACGAAGGCGCCAGGCTCCAGAGCGCACCTATCCGAGAGACAACGAGCAAGAGATACTGCAGGAATCCTTCAATTGACCCCTCCAGCTCGACACACTCGGCATGACCAAGGATGCGGAGGAGCTGCGGAAACAGCCAGATCCACAGCGGCTCTTGTCCCCGGTAGAGGAGGCCTTGGCCCTCGTTGACGAATAGGAGCACAGTCGGCGTTTCTTTGACAGTAAATGTCAAAAAGTCGATCGCCTTGAGCAGCTCTGCGCGGACGTGCGCCCGGTCGACGAATGGATCGTCCAGCTTGATGCCTTCCAGAAAAACGCGGCAATATACGTAGACGAGCATGTGGTTGTGTTCGATCCGATCGTTGTGTGATTTGAGGAGCTTGGGATCGTCTTTTACGCGCTGGATGACTGCCAACAGCCCCTTGAGCTCGCTGTTTTCGTCCGATCGGGAGGATTTTGTCGACGTCGAGATGTTCTCGACGAGCTGGGCGGCCAAGGTAGACGGCGGCGGGCCGTTGGCTGAGCGAGCCATCGCACCAGCGAGGCCTGGCGGAGCTGTCTTGCCATGGGAGCCCTCAGACATGGTCCATCTGGCATCGTCGGCTGCCTCGGACGAAATTCGATGGTGCCGGAAAGTCGGCGGCATCGGTAGGTGACGCGACCGGAGATGTCACGATGGAGGGGCAACGCGACATCACGTGATCGACATGGAATTAAATGAGACAACACAAGACACGATGGACTCTCTACGTTACATATGACCATACGACCCGCTCCAGGCAGGCGATAATTATTTTTGTCCTTAAGTTTTAAAAGCTGAGAGCTGTCACTGCAACACTTCCAACGCCGCTGAGCGATCGTCGCGGGTGGGCTGTCTCCCGGCCTCTTGCACCTAGTCGGACTCTTCATATCGCACGGTAATGGCATCGTGTGTTACACCTATCCCGAATTAGACAAGAAGCTCGAATATGATCGTCTGTTCCTGGCTAGGCTCACCTCCGAGTTTGACGGTATACGTTATCATGGCTGATCCGTAACTAGCTTCGATGACGCCGCTCAGACAGTAGTACCGGTGCCATCCCATCCTCGTCTTTCCGGCTGCCAGTTTTGCTGACTTTGGGATCTTGTCCAAGTCTAGCGACAAGGTCGCCACGCACCGGGTCCTGGAATTGACATGGACAGGAGCCGTGCCTTCATCGTTGTTGCTGAAGATCTCGATCTCTGTTTGTGGCACATGCCCCATGCCAACCGGAATATCGCACTGGTACTCGATGGTGGACGGCTTGTCCTCTGGATAGGATTGGCCCTTGCTTTTGTCAGCTATTTGCCATGTTGGACCTCATCGATGCGGCCGAACCTTTTGGATGAACCAACACATTTCCGCTACAACCATCTCTTCTTCCTTCTCGGACCAGAACCTAGAGACGAGCGTCAGCGGGTCGACTGAGACGTCCAAACGGCCACCACTCACGCTTCCCGAGGATCATGCCTCATCATGTCATACTTTGCGAGGAGGCAAGTGCCAAAGGATCGCCTCGCAACTCGGGATGCAACCTCCACCTCCGCCAAGTTCGGTTGATACTGGCCGAGGCCGTGGATAGCGGCTCCTTTGACAACGGCAATCCAGCCATTTTCGGGCTGCAGCACTTTGATGCCTGCAGGTACGGCATCTCGTACCTGGGACTTTAGATGTCGACTCTGCCCGAAGCCGCCGACGAGTACGACTGCCGCGACGTCATCACCCGCCATGGTAATTTGCTCTCGCACGAGACAAACGACATCTTTCATTATCGGGTCGAAGATGCGAGTCGTCATATCTTCTTGCGAGATTGTAAAACGGTTGCGCCTTAGACCAAGACTTTCATCAACCCTTACCGTCAGTGGCTCGCCCTTTGGCGAAAAGTCCTTCTTGAACTACATCACGTCAGGACCATGTGGGAGACACATCACGGAAAGATAACCTCACGTACCGATTCAAACTCGTTCAGCGCGAGGACTAACCTCTCGTCCGTCCAATGTTTGTCGCCGTGCGTCTGCTTCAGGAACCGCCGAAATCTCTTGTTGAGCATCGACGACCCGCACTTCCCACCTGTGCCCTCGGTCACCTCCTTGACCTCAAGCTTGTCTACCCGAGTAACCTCATACGAGATGAGGTCCACGGTTCCGCCACCAGCGTCGCACACCACAAACTTTCGACCAAGCTGCAGAACTGATGGACTGAGATGCTTTAGGGTGTACAATGCGGCCGCTTCCTAGACCGTGTTAGCGATGCTGCTCGTTGCATCAAGAGAAAGCACGCACTGGTTCCGATATAAGCTGAATCCTCTGGCTTCCGCAAAAGCCCGCCAGGGCAGCGGCTCGCTCGGTGGCTTGCTTCGCCGCATTGGACCAGATTGCTGGAACCGTAACGACGAAGTCCATTGGCGTCGAGTGCACCACACTTGGCGATAGTCGCTTCTCCAGCACGCTGATGAAGTGTGTATGGAGACATGACAGGTATATCTTGGTGAGCTCTTGCGGCGACTCGCTGTCTCTGTTTGCCTTTTCGGGCTCGTCTAGCTTTCTGCGGCGTTCAATGAGTTATTTCCAGTCCCAACAGGCGGTTCCCATGGGCTAACAGTTTAAAGAATCGGTATCGCTTTGCAGACTCGGGGATTTGAAAGCCCCACTGCCAACCTGAAGCCACCTTGCGCAGCTCAGTTGGGACCTTGGCGCTGCTCGTGAACGAATTCACTGACGGCCAGTTCGATATCACATGCTGGACATCGGGCTACGGCGCTTTAGCTGGGTATCACAGGCGTAAATGGTGCGGATACTGGCTTACCCGAGTCGTCTCTGCCCACGCGACGCCGGAATACGTCGTCCCAAAGTCTATGGAGACGATAATTCTCCTGTCGTCCATCCTCGCGGCTGATTGACGGAGGCCACAGTCGACCAGATCAGGCGTGAGGATATTCGAAAGAAGACGTGCCTGCTACTCTTTCGAACATGAACCATCAAACGGCATAACCGGGTCTTTGCCAGTGCGCTGTGGACGCACGTAGCATCTGGCTTTGGTACCTAATGGCGGCATGATGGCTCAAATTTCCATGTCCGGCCCCGCCAGCCAGCACACCAGGGCTGTTACAGGACAAGCATTTGACTCTGTTGTTGGCCCATCCTTGCGTCAAATGCCGTACGCTTGTTCGCCGCCTCTCGACGTTGTGGGACGCGACAAGGGTTGTCCTCGTATCACGACCCCTGGCACCGAGCAGCCTGCATGCATATTGCAACCCAGTCAGCATCCATGTGGCCAGAGCCCAACCTATCGCAGTGCCAACGCTCGGCTGCAACAGCCTCGGAATGGCCGTACGGAGTTCATCAAACCGCAACGAATGCCCATCTCAAATCCTAGCTGCCCGAATGCGTCTGCTAATAGGGCTGCAACAATGGCTCGGCTGACAGGCATTAGGCAGACATGTGACGATTCGCCAGAAGCCCAAGCGAAACATGGACGCACGTCTCACTGGTAACAAAGGTCGCGGGAGGTGGTACAGCTTCTTGGCAAGCATGATCATTTGACTATTTTCCATGCGGCCGCTTGTTACTTTTCCGTAGTGGTTGTTGAAAGCCACCGAGGTTGTGGAATCGTGATCCATACCCACTCAAGAGTAACAGACTCTCCTGTCCGTCATGGAGCCCGAGACTGGTAACGCTCAGCCAAATAAAGAAGAGTACGCGGAAAAGGAATCGATGGCACAGAACGAATCAAAGGTCGACAGGACAGCATCTCCGCAGCCAGCGCTCGAAGCGAAATTGGCCGACGAAGTGCGACTGCGACGGTTCACCGAGCATGTGCTCGACTCCCGACAAGAAGAACTCGAGTCTCAAGAGATGGAGAACAAAGGCCTGTTGAAGAAGCTGGAATCGCTCAAGAAGGAGCTGTCGGACACGCAGAGCCAACTCATCGAGGCCCGCAGTCAATCCAAGGCGAAGACGAAGCAGCTGCAGGAGGCCAAAGACCAGATATTTCGCCTGCAACCGCGACGCAAAGACATCACCGAGTCGGAGGCCCAGGAGGCTTACAAAAAACTGTGTGGGAATGTGCAGCGATGGGTTGAGAACCGACTGCCCCCAGTCTTGGACGACATGGAGTCTGGTCGCTTGCGCAGCCGGCCGCCTGGATCACAGGCGTCGAGGTTCGCCTCACTCATCCGGGAGCCGGCGAAAAGCTGCTTGAACGCACATCAGTCTGACGAGCACCACGTTATTGCCGTCATCATGTACTATCTATGGCTCGCCTTCTTTGCCAAGTCCTTCTACTGCCCACTCGATGGCTCCGACGACGACGCCACGCTCATGTGGATCGACGAGCTCGAGAGCACAATGTCCAAGCTGCCAAGAGGTAAGAAATTGAATCCCCTGTTGGGTCAAACGCGAGGCTAATTCAGCTACAAAGACGCCGCCCATTGTCGCGAATGGAGGAGCGAGACGCTCACCGCCTTGACGAACCAACCGTTGTTTAAAGCGCGGAGGACGGCGTACATCAACGTGGTCTCCGACGACCTCGCCGCTCTCCTCTCCATTGTCGTACCGAGAGCACCGGTTGCCGAGCTCCTGAGCTCGCTTCGCAGAACTATTGTCGAGCCGGCGGCGGACTTTGCCCACAAGCTCCAGATTGCGTCCAACATCTATTCCCTGAAGTGGCCGGCCCGGAATGCCAGTTCCAGGCTGGAGGTGTATGAGTGCATCAACCTCGCAAGCGGTGGCCTGGTCGTGGACCTCAGCGGAACCGGTCCAACTTCACCGGCCCGGCGCAAAGTCACCTATCTGTTCGACGTCGCCCCGGGGCTCTTCGTCGAGAGGGTCGAGGTGGGCAAGAAGGCGCCGTTGAAGGCCATCTATCGGCCTAATGTCTTGGTCTATTCTGGCGATGGAGATGTGCCTCAGAAGCCGACGCTGATGAAGTGGTTGTGCGACAACTCGAGCAGTCCAAATGGGTCCGCTCGCGATCCGTTCCCGCGGACCGCAACACCCAGGAGTAAGACCCTTCCCTCTCCACCTCTCTCCAAGCTCTGATGTCGTTGCCTAGGGTCCTTTGGACAGCCGCCACTAGGGCGGAGGAGGTGACAATGGGGGTATCTAGCGTCCGTTGTATGGGAGCGGCTGGCGACGTTAGTGAGGAAGCTCCGAGGGGAGGAACAGGTTCGACTGGAGCGCACCAGCTGAGTACTTACAGAATGATTGTTATACATGTATCCCGTACATCACCATCACATGTTGTCCTGACCCCAATCTTGCTCTCATAGCACTGTTCTCCATTCCCATCCGCTGATAGATACATGCTCCTCGACCGTGAAGATGGGGACATGATGGAACCTCCGGACTGGCCTTGGGGGCACGGGTGGCGGTCGCATTCCAGAAGCCTGGCCTCTTGCCCGGATATCCCCACTGCTGGCACTACGCATCGTGCGTGCCAGCGCTCGATGGGGAGTCTGTTCGTCAGGACGGCTTGTGGCTTGACCTTTCCGGGCTGGAGAGCGCTCACCGGTCCTGGGGGGAGAGCTTCGTTTCACGCCGCGCGCAGCTGCCCTCCCCTTTGCTTCTCCGGATGAATGTTCCTGGTGGCCGTCCGGAGGCTCGGGGATCAAGGGGCGGATGCAGTTCCGTATGTAGTCCTCCTCGATGCCCAGGGCCCTGGCGTCTGCGATGCCGAGATTGAGGCGGTTGACGTACTCGTCCTTGGGGGCGCTGTCCTGGACGTGGTTGAAGCTGATGTAGACCAGCACGTTGCTTTCCCAGTGCGGGCTGGGCCCTGCAGCGCTTCGCTCCGAGTTCTTGATCTGGCGACAGACGGCCGCGGGCCCTCCCTTGTCGACGATCCACGACACGGGCCGGCGGTACAGGGCGCCGTGGGCGCGGTGGAGGAGAACGGCCATGTACCGCTTCTCATACGCATTCTTGGACACGCCCTCGTTGATGTCCAGCTTGGCCTCGTCCGTCTCGTCAATCTCATAGACGAGCCCGTCCACCCACCGGCCCTCGGCGGCAACGACGTTGGCGTAGCCGCGCTCGTTGATCTGCCAGCGGTAGTCGGCCAGCCGCGCGCGGCCGATGTATCTGCTGTTGGGGCAACGCCTCTTCATCTGCTTGATGTGGAGATTGCTGCCATAGGCGAAGTAGTACTTGGTTGGCCGGGGGTCGCCGCCGGCCTTCCTGCTGGTGGTGGTGGCGGTGGCCATCAGTTGCACGACGAGCAGCAGCACGCGGAGACAGGAAGCGCCGCACATCCGCGGAGAAATGGGGGACCCTCTCTCTGTGAGCTGAGCTGAGTGATTTGTTGACTGGAAAGAGGAGCAAAGAGCCTGGTGTGGGAAGGACAGAGGAAGAGCAGCAGAAGGCTGTGTGTGCGAGGGCCGTGTAAGAGGCGAGTGGATCTCGGCTGCATATATTGGGCAGCAAAGTCGCCCTGCCACGGCGCTTTGCAATGCGTCACCGCCAATTGTCTTCCACCACGTCCCAATTTGCCGGATCCCGATTACGATGTGGTTTCAGAGTCTGGCGGTGCTGGCCTTGGGACCGTGGCGGCCCAAATGGCGGCCTTCCGTGTAACCACGCCGCAGGCGGGCGACGGAGCCAGCACAGCGGCAGGGCTGGCATAGGCGAGACGGGCTCTCGCCTCAGAGTTGGGATTCGAAGCTGATTTGCTCGTTGTCGATGGGCAGCCAAGGTGCTGGCGCGCGGATGGCCGCCCTGCATGTTCCTCTGCTGATATCCCTGCCATGGCCGTGGATTATACACGGCCGATGCGGAGAATAAGTCACCACCGCCGTCTCGTACCTCCAGGTGCGTCTGTGACAATTTATTCGCAGCTCCAGCCTACTGCCATGGTCAGACACTACAACTTCGGCGTCGAGATCGAGACAATCGCCAAGCCGTACGGCGGCGGCGAGAGCTTCTCCAACGTCGACTGGTACCGCCAGCTCGCGCAGAAGCTCCAGAACCGCGGCATCCCGGCCGCCTACGACGACTGCTCGCGGTACAGCAAGCACCCGGAGTACTACGGCGGCAAGTGGTTCGTCACGCGCGACGGCTCGCTCAAGCGGCCGCGGCCCTTTGTCTGCATGGAGGTGGTCTCGCCGCGGCTCGACACCACGCAGCCCGTGAGCCGCACCATCTCGGACTTCTGGGAGGCCATGCGCGTGCACTTCAACCCGCAGCGCGACCTCCTCTGCGGCGGCCACGTGCACGTCACCCCGGTGAGCCTGCGCAACAAGTTCAGCCTCAAGTCGCTCAAGAAGATCGCCTTTGCCACGGTCGCCTACGAGGACTTTGTGAGCCTCATGCTGCCCGTGGCGCGCCGCGAGAACCAGTACTGCCGGCCCAACAGCCAGAGCGTCGAGGCCGGCCTGCGCGAGACGCTGCTGCGCTGGGGCACGAGGAGCACGGCGGCGCTGCAGCAGGTGGCGGCGGAGATCAAGGCGGTGCCCAACGAGATGGAGCTGTACTTTTACATGCAGGGCAACCGCTACGTGCTGTGGAACTTTCAGAACATCTTCCCGAACCCCAAGACGGGGAGGTGTACGGGGACGGTCGAGTTTCGCGGCGGGAACCAGTTCCTCAACACCAGAGGCACGCTGGCCTGGGTTGCCTTTGTCCTGGGCTTCATCACGCTGGCACTCAAGGAGGTACGTCGACACGACGAGACGCGAGTGCAACCCATACTGACAGAGACATATCTAGGACCTGCTCAACAAGTTCACCGCGTACGTGTCCCCCGCGGAGCCCAACTTCCCGCACCGCATGGCCGAGTGGTGGACGCGGATCCGTCGGGCGGCCAAAAAATCCAAGATAAGCCGCCACCTGCCGGAGGACTACGCCAAGATGAAATCACGATAGATGGCATGACTGCTTTGACATGAGCCATGCCCAACTGAGAAGAGACTCGAACATGGTTCCATCATAGATGCAGAAACAGGGACTTGGGCCGCGTGTAAGACGGGCGGGTTGCATGAGGCGGCGTTGGAACTGCTCTACGGGATGCATGGTGGGACAGCTGCTGGACAACAGAATCACACACAAAACCAAAAAAAACCATATACTCTACATGTATTGTCATCTTTTGCCATCTTCACATCTAGCGCTTTCACATCTAGAACAAACATGACCGTGCCCTGAACGCCAGCTCAAGTCCGCTATGATTCCTCCTTGCCTGGCTCCTCCTCGAACAGCACAAGCACCGTCCCGGCCTTGCAGATATCCTGCGATTGTTAGCATACAGTGCACTTGTAAAGAGGGGCGAGTCAGGGCAACGTACTCCCTCCTTGTGGGCCAGCTTCTTGACCACGCCGTCCTGCGGCGACCGGATGACCGTCTCCATCTTCATCGACTCGATGCTGCACCACCGCCGTCAGTAACTCGATAACAACATCTCGTAGAACGTCGGCACTTACACCACCAGAGGCGCGCCCTTCTTCACCTCCTGCCCCTCCTCGACCTCATTCTTCAACACCTTGCACGGCATCGGCGCCACCACCGACGCCGCCACCTCCTTCAGCCCCAGCGCCTTCTCGTACCACGACGGCCGCAGCAGTGCCAGGTCCGTCTTGACGCCGTGCTGGAATATCGTGATCCTGGTGTCGTTGTCGCCCGGCTGCGGCACCACCGACGAGAGGATGCGCTCCGCGGGAAAGTACGTCTGCAGCTTCATCACCGCGCCCTCGGCCCGCGGCTCGCTGACGACGTTGGCGAACACCTGCGGTGCCTGCTCGCCCCCGCGCGCGACGGACACGCTGTACCGGTTGTGCCCCGTCTGCGTGACGCTCGCCTCGACCACCTCGCCCTCCTGCTCGCTGTAGCCGTCGAGCACCTTGAACGCCATCTTGCGCTCGCTGCTCACGCCGGCGTCGCCGAAGCCGAGCGTCTGCCCGTGCGGCCTCTCGTCCTTGGGCTGCAGGCTCAGGACGCCCAGCGCGGCCTGCGCAAAGACCTCGTCGCTGATGCGCCGGGGCTTGAACAGCGCGTCGCGCCACCTGTCGATGAAGCCCGTCTCCACGTCGCCCTCGACAAAGGCCGCCGTCTGGCACAGCCGCTTCAGGAACTCGACGTTTGTGCTGACGCCGACAATCTCAAAGGCGCGCAGGGCAGACTCCAGCTTGGCAATGGCGCGCTCGCGCGTGTCGCCGCGCACGATGAGCTTCGCGATCATGCCGTCGTACGCCTCCGAGACTGTGCTGCCCGAGCCGAAGCCCCAGTCCAGCCGCACGTCCTCGTCGGCCTGCACCGACTCGGGCAGCACGGCGTGCAGCAGCTTGCCCGAGTCGGGCATGAAGCCCTTCTCCGGGTTCTCGGCGTAGATGCGCGCCTCGATGGCCGCGCCGCGCCGGCTCATCCGCTGCTCGACGGCCGCCTGGTCCAGGGGCAGCTTCTCGCCCGCCGCGATGCGGAACTGCCACTCCACCAGGTCCAGGCCTGTCACCATCTCCGTCACGGGGTGCTCGACCTGCAGCCGCGTGTTCATCTCCATAAAGTAGAAGCGGCCGCTGTCCTTGTCGAGGATGAACTCGACGGTGCCGGCGCCGACGTAGCCCACGGCAGACGCCGCCTTGCGCGCCTTGTCCCAGAGGTCCTGCCGCGTCGCCTCGTCGAGGTCCGGCGCGGGGGACTCCTCGAGGATCTTCTGATGCCTCCGCTGGACGCTGCAGTCCCGCTCGCCCAGGGCGACGGTGTTGCCGTGCTTGTCGGCGAAGACCTGGACCTCGACGTGCCGCGGCCGCACAATGTACTTTTCCACGAGCATGACCTCGCCGCCCTCGCCAAAGGACGCCTTGGCCTCGGCCCTGGCGCTCTTGAGCTGCGTCATGAACTCGTCCTCGGTCAGCACGATCCTCATGCCCTTGCCGCCGCCGCCGCGCACGCTCTTGAGCAGCACGGGGAAGGTGACGTCCTTGGCATGCCGCAGCAGCTCGTGTTCGCCCTGCTCCGGTCCGTGGTACCCCGGCACGCAGGGCACGTTGGCCGCCGTCATGATCTCCTTGCTGCGCGCCTTGTTGCCCATGTCCGCCATGGCCGTGGCCGGCGGCCCCACGAAGACGATGCCCTCGCGCTCGCAGCGCTCCGCAAACTGCGCATTCTCGGACAGGAAGCCGTACCCCGGGTGCAGCGCCTGGATGTTGTGCTTCTTGGCCAGCGCGATGATCTTGTCGCCGTCGAGATACCCGTTGGCTGCGCCGAGGCCCAGCGACTGGTAGCCCGACGAGGCGTGCCACGAGCCGGCGTCGACGTCGGTGTACACGGTCGTCGCGCGGATGCCCATGCGCTCTGCCGTGCGGTTGATGCGGATGGCGATCTCGCCGCGGTTGGCGATGAGCACCGAGCTGAGGGCCGGCGTCGTCGTCCTGGACGCGGCGGAGGACGCCGAGGTAGAGACGTGGCGAGGCAGCGGCCTCAAGGGGAGGCGGTTGGCCCTGAGAGAACGCATGGCTGGCTATCCAACGAGGCTGGTTTGGAAGGGTATGAGTCCTCTCAGTCCAAGGCGCCCATGGATGGGATTTTTCCTTCGAGGGTGGCGGAGGAGAGCGGCAGCCCGTGATGTTGTTCGGTTCTTCGACATGCCAATGCCGTCCGTGGGGAGCCGAATGTAGCCGCCACAACCTTGGCTTCACCAGGGCCAGCTCCAAAGCCGACGTCATGGGTTCGGGGCTCAATAGGCTCGCGGGACCCCGCGACTCTAAGGCTCGCGGATGTAAGCATCTCCGGTCACTAGGTACCAAATGTGTATGCTACTAGCTAAGAATCTAGATAGCAATGTCTACGTGCCTGCGATGCCTACGTGCCTGCGATACCTGAGATACGAGCCTGCGATACCTGCGATACGAGCCTGCGAGTCTACGATACCTGCGATATATCCCTACGATGCCTATATGCCTACGTGCCTACGAGCCTACGTGCCTGCGAGCCTGCAATACCTGCGATACATGCTATCGCAGGCACGTAGGCATTGCTATCTAGATTTGTAGCTAGTAGCACACACATTTGGTAGTGGCCGGCGGTGCTTACATAAGGCTCGCGGGGGCCCCGCGAGCCTATTAGGTCCCCCCCACATTAGGTTCGGGCTGCATGGCATGAGATCCGACGACAGGCACGTCACAGCGAGAGCCCCGAGCCTCCCCCCGCACGACCGTCGCCATGGACAAGATACCGCTCAACTACGAGGCCTCCGAGGGCGACACGCACAAGCAGGTGACCAGCACGCTGCCGCTAGAGGTGGTCCAATGCCTCGAGAATGCGCGATTCGTACGTCTCTTCCCCTGCCCCGCGCCGTGTCCATCAGGACTAACATGCTGGATTGGCGGCGATAGCTTCACCTCGCGACGTGCACTGACAACGTGCCCCATGTCTCGCTCATGAACTACACCTACCTCCCTTCCTCTCCGTACTCGTCCCGCCCCGTCATCGTCATGACCACGAACCCCGCCTCGCGCAAGACGACCAACATCGTCGCCAACTCCAACGTCTCCCTCCTAGTCCACGACTGTACGCTCTCAGGCGCCAGCTGTGTTCACCCAGCTAGATGCAAGCACGCTAACGTCCTCAGGGGTCTCCCATCGGCCACCTACCCACGGCCGCCGCCCCTCTGGCGGCTCCCCCGGCCCCGAGCACCGCTCCAGCCTCGCCTCCCTCCTCCTCAACCTCAACTCGACCGCCATGTCCAGCATCAGCGCCACCATAGGGGGTGCCGCGAGGCTGGCACCCACCGGCTCGGAGCAGGAAAAGTACTTTACCGAGAAGCACCTCGAGAACAACACTTTCGAGGAGGGCGAGCCGCTGTTTCGCCAGCAGAGCAACACTGGTGAAGACGGACGCACGAGCCACTTCGTCGCCGGGGAGGAAGTGAGGGTCATCATCGTGGACATCAAGGACGTGAGAATCAGCGACTGGAAGGGCACCGTGAGGGATTGGGCCTTTGTTGCCGACTCGGACCTGGTCAACGGCGGAGGCTAATGGCCCATGCAACTCGCAGGTAATAAGTCTTGTTGTCACGGATATATGTGCCATGCTCAAGGTCCCGCGTCTAGGTCTCGATGGGTCTTTCACGCGGTAATAGAATCGGAATCCACTCGTATTCTTGGGGCGCTGCGGCCGCAAACCGTCCTATCTTACAACCTGATTACTCTTCGCAAGGAAACCCGTCAAACGCCCTGCTTTTAGCATGCGACGAATCCATCGGTGAAATCTCAAACCGACGCTCCATGGCGGTCGCCCAATGTGAAGAGCCATCTCGATGTACCTGAACCAGAACCCGCCATGTGTATATCCCGAAAGCGGCGCAATCGCCTACCCTTTCCATCAAACGCCCAGCATTTGCAAAGTTAACAAATAGACTGCCCTGCATCCAGCTTCACCCAACAATTGCTATTGCGGGCCCGCGATTTACGAGGACGCTATGCGGCCCACTCGACCACTTCGAGAGCCATTATGACAAGAACGAGGGTGGATGGAAGAATCCTGAAGGCGTGTTAGTGTCTGTTCTCGCCCAATGGAAACATGAGACGTTGAAAACTTACCATATCACGTAGCTCTGGAAGAGGATTCGTCCCATGGTCTTTTCGTAAACGTTGTTAATCTGGCAAATCTGGGCTAGTTGCAACGCACTGGGTGCGCCGGTGAGGAGAAAGCAAACAACAATGAAAATCGGATCGTCGAGGATGCTGATGGGCAAATACTTTGCCGTCACAGCCAGAATGGGCGCCATGATCAGGGTCGGCAGGAGCATGCGGCTAAGCAGCGACGCGACGAGAAGCTTCGTGCCGATCTGGTCCTCCTCGGGGTCGTGGTCATCGTTGTGTGCCATCGTATTCCGCGCCAGGTTGGCTCCGAGAACGACCAAGATCAGAGGCACTGCGACTCCGCCGCTAGACTTGACGGCGTTGGTCACACTGTTGTTCACGAACGAACCGTCTTCGAAGAACAGCGTCTGCAGCGCGGGAATCGAGGCAACCAGTACCGCGATCAGCATCGCCCACAGGGGAGGGTTCATGAACTCCCAAACGAAGTTGCCCAACTTTCTGCCGACCGTCGCCAAGAATGACAGAGTCAACTGGAGAGGTCTCGGCAGGTGTTGGTAGAGGCGGCAGAGGGACCTGGCGATTCGGCATTTGAGCGAGCTGGCCCTTTTAGCGACGGACAGCTTGGCGCGAGCCCAGGCTCCGTCAGCCTTGGCCATGTCGCCGTTCTCACTGCCGATGCGGGGAAAGGCAAGGTTGTCGGGATCATTGCCGTTGATGGCGGGCTGATTGGCCTTGAGCGCCGCCTGACCGTTCGACAGCGGCTTCTTGGGGGCGAACTCATCGTCGTCGCTAGAGTCGGCCATGGACGCTCTCGACGTCCCCACGACTGGGGTCCGGCCAGCGGGCACGTACGTGCGCGAGTCCACACTACGATCCTCGTCGTCTTCCGTGTCCCCGTCGAGGCCGTCAATGAGTCCCTGCGCTTCATCTTCGTCGTGGTCCTCTGCGTACCGGTATTGGCCCTCTTCGGCAATCTGCTGCTCATACTCAGGGTACTTGTCCTTGGGAGCAAGCAGCACGTGGTATCCCCAGCTCCAGCGAACAAGCTGGCCAAGCTGCTGGAAGATGAGGAGATATAGAATGCCTCTGGCGCCGACTTCATCGTCGTTGTCACCAGGGATCCTGTCCCAGTGGAGTCCCTTGATGGTCTGGGACAGCGACAGGACGAGGGAGATGGGCAGCGAGTTGGAGTTTCCAAAGACACCCATGGCAGTGACAAAGTTGGAGGCCCGCCGGTTGAACCTGAATGCCTTGGCGACCAACGTGGATACCATCCAGGAGACCAGGGTCTGCACGACGAAGATGGCGGGGATGATGGCGAGATCGGAGAGCTTGTCGGCGTTGAGTTGGGAGGCTAGCTTGGTAAAGACTGTTGGGCGGCACAATTAGCTGGACCCTCGGAGACGGGACAGGGACAGGCAGATGGGCGACGTACTGAGGCATGGCGTGAAGAGCATCACGTTGAGGTTGGCCAGGAACTTTTGCTTGTCGGCATCGAAGTGGCCCAGCCGGGCAATGATGTAGCCCGGCAAACTCACGCACACAACTTCCAATACCGCCTCGAAGACGAGAAGACATAGGTGAGGGACAGACGGGTGCGCCTCAGGAGGGGCCTGGAAGACCCTCATGGGGTAGTCGTAGGCATCTTGGGCAAGCTTCGACAGGCGAAACGAAGTCGGCGCCGGGAAGGTGCCCGCAGAAGCCATCAAAAGGCGGTCGTGGATAGATGTCGTGGAGCTTTGTCAGAGCGGATGGAGAGAAAGTGGCGAGAAGGGGAGAGGTCGAGAAGGGAGGGTTCGCGAAGGGAGGGTTCGAGAAGGCTTCGATGGAGACGGGTCGGCGTCTCCGCGGTCGCTTTTTATGCCGCTCGGGTCGGAGTCGTCGGGACTATCGCTGGAATAACCTTAAAAGTAAGTCGAGCGGCATCGACCAACGGGGCGGGCAATTGCGTGCGAACGGACGGGCTCAGTGCGTCGCGAGCTGCAGGTTGGGTTGCAGACGAAGCAGCCAGCGCAGCGCCAAGAGACGGTGGTACTGATGAATCGCGAGTGGTGATGCTGGTGAGCGCGGTCGGTGGTGACACAAGGAGGCCAGGAGGAGACCCGGGGGGAGTATCTCAGGACTGGCCCGCTGCGGAGGGGAGACGCAGGCGGTGTTGCACTGGCGGCGACGGTGTCATGTTGAGACACTGTTGAGGCCTAGAGGTGCCATGGCTGGTGGAGTGGTGTTATGGTCTTTGGCAAGGAAGAAATTGCGAAACCAGCAGGGTTCAGGCGGCGAAAAGCGGCGAAAAGAGGCGAAAAGGCGAGCAGCGAGGGACGGTAGATGGCTCCGGCAGTGGAGCGCTGTAGGCGGGAGCAACGCGTCCCGTTGCACCCGCAGGCAGGCCGCCACACGCCAGGGCCACTGAGCTGACGTGTGGCTGCGTGATAGCGCGGCTGGATAGCGCCATGACGCTGCCCAGCACCTGAAGCAGCGGCCAGCCCGGCCAACCAGAGGGCCAGCTCCGCCCATGCACGCGCCACGATTTTGAGTCCAGAGGGGCTGGTCGATGTTATCTACCATTTGGTATTGGCACAACGGCGCCGCCATGTGTCCCCAACTGGCCACTGCTGCTGGCCGGGTTGGTTGCACAGTCTGACAGAGAGATACGTACTCGTAGCGAGCCGCCGGTTATCGACTTATCAATCGCAGCGCCAAGCTGTGCCGGCCGTCACAAGGTACCGTCGATGATACCCTCCGTGCAGGTCCGGCAGAGCGATGGAGCCAGCTGGGCAATTAGAGCAGCGTCTGGGGGCGAGCCATGGTTCGAGAATGGAATCGCTTGCATCTCGGCGTCCATGATATCGTAGCAGCCGCCGTGGCGATTGCGGGGAGGGACGGCAACGCATACTTCGTACAGCATGAATGCCAAGGACTTGTTGTTTCGAGCGGTGACGATCCTCAGTTGCAGGCCTCCGACTCTGGGGAGGACGATGCTTGGCCCAAAGCGATTGGATGCTGTAGCTTTAGGTCGAAGAATAGTCCGTACGCATAACTGATATCATTCCTCACGCTCGGTCAACACTCACCGCCGATGATTCAGGGCTGGCCTGCTCGCGTACATGCTGCAGCATAAATCGAATCCAGCTCCTTGCGCGACGGTCGACCCCGGCCCCGGCCCGGTCCACCTGCCCACAAGATCCGCAATCGGATACCATATCGTCCAGACGGACGAGCAGGAGATGATGCCATATCCGGCCATCGTTTGCAGCATCGGGGAACTGCCGTTTATGCGAGAAATCGACTACTTAAACGTATCAGTCCACCACCTCTGTTGCCTCTTCGACGGAGGAGATTCTCGTGGTGCCTTCCTGTGCAGGCACGTGACATCGTGAAACGGGGCGTGTGCGGAATTTCCTGTCGCGCACACACATGCACAGCAACATCAACACAAGGTTGTTGAACTTGTTGCACGGTAAAATTGAACACTGTGTATGCCCTCAGTTCCTTCCGTTCGACGGCGACAGAAGAGAAGCTTTGAGGGACTTATTCCAAAAACATCTTCTGACAATTGCCTGCCCTCCTCTGCGGATGTTGGGATGATGAAGCGTACAGTCGCGGACACGCGTAGTCTGTATGGGATGGAGTGGGATTGTCACTGGCAATGCCGTGGCTGCCCACCTAGGTAATGTGCATTCCATTGTCCTGCCCCGACTCCCCTTCGGCCAATCCGTAATATCTACGCCTACCGACGGCTATACACCCAGCAGCGTTGCGCCTTCATGTGGTAATCAGATGGACATCTCGCCGAGCATCCTCCAGCACAATGTCGTCATTGCATGCTTACCGACTGCCCAGTATGGGCCGTTGCGACCAACCTACGACGAACCTGCCCATCCATCCGTCTGGGTTTGATGGTAGGAATTGGAGGTGGAGCGCCGAGCATGGTCGACATTCGCTTGGGCGACGTTGTTGGCACGAGGTGATGCAGTACCTGGGGAAGATCGTCGGAGAGGGACAGTTCGAGGGGACGGTGATGTGGAGGATTCCACACCAGTCACTCGGTACGGCCGTGTCCATCCTGCGATCAAAACACGAGCTAGAATCCAGTCGTATCCCACTCATATTACGAGAGAAGCTGGAAGGCAGTCCAATTTCGTCCGCCCGAGCTTACTAGATCGCCATTTCTTCGCCACGTATGATCACGAAGTTCCGACGGCTAGCTGTGACGAGTGCGGCCATTCCAAACTGGTTTCACGAAGCAAACGCGTATCAAAAGATCCGATGATAAATTATGGCGGCATCGCTTCGGCGAACAAAGTCATGAGAAGCGGCACGGACCGGGACAGCATTGCTCGACGCCTCGACGTCGAATGTTTCGAGATAGAGACCGCTGGGCTGATGGATGTTCTCTCTTGTCTCCCAATTCAGGGAATTCTTGACCACTCGCATTCCCATAAGAGCAAGGAATGGGAGGTATGCGGCAGCGACACCCGCTGCCTACGCAAGGGAATTGGTAGAAGTTCTACCCAAGACTCATGCGCAGACACAAGTCGCCCACATACCCAACGCTCGTAAGCTATAGTTCAGCGGCTTGGCAACATGTGCTGGTCAGTGTTTCTCACGTTTGAAGTGCAGATCAACATTCATCGCACGATCGTCGACAACGCTTGCTAGACTCCCTTAGATCCGAGCAAATCGACTCAGGAATGCTCACGCGAAAACATGCCGATGGTTTCTCATCATCAGGACACCAAGCCTGGCTTGATCCCGGACTGCTTGGGGAACACCACGGCTTTCTATGGATTCGCGGCAAGCCTGGGGCCGGCAAGTCGACATTAAGGAAGGTCGCATACTCCCACATGAATGGCAAAGCTCGCGGCGCCGATGATTTGACCGCTTTCTTCTTCTTCAACGCTCGAGGCGAGCACTTGGCAAGTCTATTTCTGGAATGTATCGTTCGTTGCTACTCCAACTCCTCGAAGGTTCCCCGATCTCCCGGCCGTCTTCGACGATCCCGATATTGTTGCCCAGGGTCAGAACGACTGCCCTTCCATCTACCTCTAGGCCCGGGTCCTAAGAGTTAGTAAGAGGTAGTAAGTGCTACCTCCATCTTAACGGGGGGTTTACGTATAGAGCGTGTAACGCCGTGGTCGCACACAGGCACGACCAAAGATAATTAGTCAGGTGGGAGCGTAACGAGGATTCGTATTCATAATAAGACTAAAGCTTGACTCCGTTAAGCTTCGCTACGTCGACTCTCTATCAACTAAATAGCGCAACCCATGTGAGATACTAGCGTACCCCAAGAGCCCGGTGCACGTCGGAGCGCATTGCTAATAATGACTGCGCCCGAGGACATTATAAAAGAGAGAAAAGCTTGCCCTTACTTGCTATCCTCTTATGCACCTTATCCTCGTATGCTGTAGCCACGTGGCCTTATACGGCGGCGTACTTAACCTAGCGGGGCTGGATTCCCAGCTCTGGGCATAGCCCCTTATACTTATTTCATTAAAATAAAAAGACTTGATTTTTAATGCACTCTTAATGAACCTTTTAGTTAATAATACTCTAATTTTCTACCTCTTTTATATTTTAACTACTTATTTTAAGTCTATTCTAAACTTCGAGCTTATTTATTCAGAGCTCACTCTAGAGTTATTTCTCTGCTTAATTTTTTTTTTTTTTTTTTTTTTTT
>PKSG01000557.1:1876-36811 GCA_002916505.1 Tolypocladium paradoxum
AGCTAACGCGCTCCTCTTCGCAGACACCCCCAACGGCTACAAGGCCAGCATCCTGCTCGAGGAGCTCAAGGAGGCGTACGGGCTGCAGTACACCACCCAGGGCATCAACATCCTTCAGAACATCCAGAAGGAGCCGTGGTTCACGGCCATCAACCCCAACGGCCGCATCCCGGCCATCGTCGACCACGACAACGGCGGGCTGGCCGTCTTCGAGGGAAACGCCATCCTGTCGTACCTGACGCGCCGCTACGACCCGGACCACCGCCTCAGCTTCGCGCAAGACGACGACGACTACACCCGCGCCGAGTCCTGGATCGGCTGGCAGCACGGCGGTGTCTCGCCTTACCAAGGACAAGTGAATCACTTTCTGCGCTACGCCAAGGAGAAGATTCCGTATGCCATCCAGCGGTACGTGGGCGAGACGGAGCGCGTGTACGGTGTGCTAGACGCGCGGTTGAAGGACAGGGACTACATTGTCGGGCCCGACAGGGGCAAGTACAGCATTGCTGACATTGCG
This sequence comes from Tolypocladium paradoxum, assembly GCA_002916505.1. NCBI lineage: Eukaryota > Fungi > Ascomycota > Sordariomycetes > Hypocreales > Ophiocordycipitaceae > Tolypocladium > Tolypocladium paradoxum. The sequence continues at coordinate 2,394 of PKSG01000557.1, forward strand.
CTCCTGGGCTGGGTCAACGCCATCGACTTTACGACCGTCTCGCTGGACCAGTTCCCTGCCGTCAAGGCCTGGCTGGCGCGCTGCTGGCAGCGCCCGGCCGTCCAGCGCGGCTTTTCGGTGCCGTCGCCGTCGAGCTCGTCGCCGCTGAAGCCCCAGGAGGGCGAGGCGGCGGAGAAGACGAGGGAGCTCAAGAAGCTGGTGGACCAGGCCAAGGAGCAGTACGGATACAAGTACACGTCTCCTTGAACTTTGCCTGCGTTGTGGCTGCAGTGGAGTTGAATGAAAGGAGTAGTTGCTTGAGAGGTTGGTCAAGTTGATTTAGGTAATAATCAATAAGTCCGTTCGTGAGATCTGGAAGTGTTATTGCCCCAGACTAGACTGCAAGCTGGCTGATATATGCCACGGTGTTGTACTTGTCTTAATTTGCCATGCCAACGAGGACGTGCACGCTTTGTCTGCTTCCCAAAAAGGACCACATAGCGATTATGCACTTGTGTTCATGCCGGGGATGAATCGAGTAGTACTCAATGTGACACAGAGGAACAAGTGCGGTGTCTACTAACCACCACGGGGCCAAGGAGCAAGACTCAGACACATTCGCTCAGGAGTCAGTCCAACCCCTGAATGGGAGCCATGAGACCACTACCTATATAGACCAAGTGTGCTCCTTTTAGAATCCTCTCATCCTCCCCCTGGCAATTGACGACGACCTCGAGGGCGCTGCCCTTGTCGACCCTCCTCCATCGGTGACAGCTTCTACACTTGCTCTGGAGACGCCGATACATGTCGTGGATACTGAAGCTGATTCTGTACGGCATTTCTAGACGCTGTAGTCAGCATCAATCGAGACACATATCAACGGCATAGTATTCAACTAACCTCTGTTACTGTATCATCCGCTATCTGACAGTCGGCACTGTAGCAGGCAAACACTCGGCAGCAGTCGAGGGCACTGACCCGGCACCGGAGAGACGGCAAACGCGTACAGCGCACCTGAACAGGACGTGCCCTGAACAGCTCCCGAGCCCGCTGCCCAGCAACCATATATACCACCTTTGCTGTTCACCTCCCACCACCCAGACATGAGGTCAAGGGCCGAGTTGGCCCATTTGTCTGGGACAAGCCACACCCCATCTCCTCCCTTCGCCCCTTGCCCAAGGTCGCTGGTTCGATTCCCGGCGTGTATCCTTATCCAAAATATGATTATCAATCTTTGGGCTTGGGGGGTCGTGAGTCGGGTTAATACACACGGTGGTAACGAGGTGAAGAGCCTCCCCGGGGGTTTTGTACACTTGGGTCCTGAGGGTTGGGATGGCTTTATTTTTTTGTTCTTTTTTTACGTGCCTTTGTTCTTGGTGGTTCTCTTTTCTTCAGTGCTGCGTGGGCGGATGGTGGTGGTGAGCGGAGTGCCTCGCGGCCGCGATTCTCTGCCGCCCCTGCACAGCAACGCAGTGAATCGCACACCGCGACGTTGCAACAGCCTAGGGAGTCAGTGAGGCCTTGAATGGGATCCAGAGTACTCAGTGTTGCACATACGTCAGGATTGGAGGCGCACAAAGGCTGGTCGACGACGTTATCAAACTTCATTGCTTGATACAAGCGCCCAACTACCACGGAGGATCCTCCAGCCGCCGGAACAGCGCCACAAACTTCTGTCCCTTATTCCTCTCCACCTTCTTGCCCTCCTCCGTCTCGCTCATCATGGCCTTGACGCACTCGTCGCCTTGCTCCTCCTCCTCGGGAACCCGCTCAAACGAGGGGTGCGCGCTGAAGTGGTCCACCATCCAGTCGTGCAGCGCCTCCACGTCGGTGATAGTGTACGCAATGCCCCCCGGCCGCAGCACGAACGCGTACTCGGAGTTGAGCGTCGCCGATACGATCCGCGCCTTGTGCTTGCGCGCCTTGAAGTGCGGGTCCGGGAAGCAGATGAAAATCTTGCTGAGCTGCGCCTTTCGGAAGAAGTTGGGCAGGAACTTCATCGCGTTGGCGCGCAGGCAGGCGGCGTTCTGGTAGAGCTTGCTCGCGGCGTTTTGCTCGCGTAGGGCCCAAATCTTCTCTTGCACGAACTGGGCGACGCTTGTCCGGATCTCTAGGCCTGTATACGGCGGTCAGAGCGAGACTCACACCGGGGACCGTGTAGTGTCGTACCGAGCATCAGCGTCTCTGGCATGAGAGGCGCCAGCGCGACTAGCAGACCCCCAAAGCCACATCCAATGTCCAAAATCTCGACATCTTTCCGCAGCCGCCGTGGGCTCGCGGTCTCACCAGATGCCTCCTCGTCGACAAAAGCCGGATAGTACGACGGCCAGTCCATCACCTCTGGGGACTCTGGGCTGTACGCAAGTCAGCCGTCTGCAGACCCGCCGAAACATGGGGACTCGAGCTCCTTACTAGACGAGAGTGTGATCGGAAAACGGGTTCGCATGAGCGCGCTGTCTGTAGAACCTCTTGCGGGGCAGCCTGGCGACTCCATCCTGGCCCTTGTGCGCGTGGAACTTTTCACGGTTGGCCCGCTTGTTCGCCGTCCCAGGCATCTCCACAGTCTGCTGTCAATGCAATGTTTACGCGGCGTGCGTGAGTGAGGCTCTGAGGCGCATGGTGTTGAGAAGCTGTTTGCACATTCTAAAGTTTATGGGCAGGGGGCAAAAAGGGAAGGCGGTGAAGGGCGCCTTCGAAGCCAATTGCCCGATCGTGGGGCCATTGCCAAGCCCCGGGCCTCTCGCCCTGCCCTCCCGCTGTACGAGTACGAGTACGAGTAGGACGCCGGGCAGCAGCCAGCTCCCTCGAGCTGCCATCGACATCAACCGATGACCATCGCAGCACAGCACCGCGGTCAGCAAGTGTCGCCATGGCAGAGTCCCCTCAGCAAGCACCGTGGGCCTTGGTGGACCTGATGATGCCTCACTCATCGTTGCTCGTCCGCGCCATCTCATTCGTCTGTGTACGCGCTGCATCGCATCCCGGGCGTGCCGCTCCCCAGCTAACCCGATGCACAGCTTGTCCTGGGGACGATATTCATTCTACCGCTCTTCTTCATGCTCGGATACGACCTGTCACTGTGGATATGGAGGCATTCATTGAGCCTATTCTCGACCCAAGGGATCGATTCAGCGCCGCCGCCTGCGCCCAGCGAACCCTCATCTTCCTCCGTTGCCACGACCGCGACCGATGCTCAAGGGCAGCAAAGCAAACAGACGCGCAAACGATGACGCCAACGATGACAACTCTTGCTTCCGAATCAACGTAGACACAGATTCCGGCATTTTATTATCCTTTGGCTAAAGCATTCTATGAAATCTGCGCAACGACCTTGATCAGGTCCCCGGTCACACCCATGGCAGTCACCTCGCCGCCAGCACCAGCACCCTGCACGATCAACGGGTTGCTGCCGTACCTCTCGGTGTAGAAGCTGATGATGTTGTCGCTTCCCTTGAGAGCGGCGATCGGGTGCGACCGATCGAACATTTCCAGTCCAACCTTGACCTTGTTGGCAGCAACATCGATACTGCCAACGAACCGAACAACTTTGCCGGCCTTTTCGGCAGCGGCCTTTGTCTCTTCCATATGTTGATCGAACGCAGGAAGCTTCTCGAGGAACTCGTCGCCGCTGCTGCAAGACTCGAGCTCCTTGGGAATCAAGCTCTGGACGGGGAAGGATGTCGGCGACTCGACGGGGAGGCCGGCAAGTCGCGCCAGGATCGTCAGCTTCCGCGCAACATCGAGTCCGTTCAGGTCGTCTCGCGGGTCCGGCTCGGTGTAGCCCAGGGACTTGGCCTTCTTGACCTCCTCGGACCACTTGCCGCCCTGCCCCTCGGTCGGCGCGAACGAGTTGAAGAGGAACGACATGGTGCCGCTGAAGACGCCCTCTATCTTTGTAACCTTGTCACCAGTCTCGACCAGGTCCTTGAGGGTGGAAATGACTGGCAGACCGGCGCCGACGGACGACTCGTGGTAGACCTTTGCCCCTGACGTGGCGGCGGCGGTAAAGATGTCCTGCCAGAGCTGGTAGGGGCCGGAGAAGGCCTTCTTGTTCGGCGTGACGACACTCACGCCTCGGCTGAGGGCGAGCGGGTACAGATCGGCGACGTCTTGCGAGCTGGTGTTGTCGACGAGGATCGCCTTGGCGGGAGCGGCGGCGAGATAGTCGATGATCTTGGGCAGGGCGGGGGGAGCTTTGGAGGACCCTGCCAGGGCCTCGATGGCGCTGTCGATGCTGATTTCGGAATAGTCGTCATTGTAGAGCGCCTTGCGGCTGTTCGAGATGTAGCAGAGGTTGAGCTTCGGACACGGCTTGCGGGTTGCGAGGTTGCGCAGCTGGGAGAGGAAGCACTTGCCCACGCCACCAGCGCCTATGTTTGCGGCGCGGTTAGCTGCCAATGCACCGTTGATGGGGTATATGGATTCAATTACCAATGACGGCAATAAACACTTGATTTGTAGCAGCCATGGTGTATGCCGTAAGACTGAGTGCTGTTCCTGAAGGAGTCCAGTTTTGGGGCTTCCGATAGCGGGGAAAAGTTCAGATGGTCGAGGGGAGGGCCTGGGTTGTGGCTGGAGCCTGTGGCTGGGTAGGTGGCTGTGGCTGCCCAAATTGGGTCCAGGATGCAACACCACACTACAATTCTCAGACGATGTGACTCCTAGCAGCAGCAACGTTGCTGGGTGCCATGTACCTTTGCTGCGAGGAAGCTGACTCTACGGACCACGACGTCATTTCAGACGCTTTGACTGCCTGAATGAGTTGTGGCTGATAGCATCCTACAGCTCCAACATAGACTGGGGTTGGTTCCATCAACAAACTGCATCAACGGAAACCATCGTCGGCCGAGCTTCCGACTCCCATCGCAGAATGCCGCAGGACCCAAACTTGTACGGCCAACGGCCGGCCAAGAAACAGAAGCGAGAGACGACGCTCTCAACGTCACTGGACTTTACGGCGCAACTCACATCGCTCATGTCCAACAGAAGCTCGTCAGGGCGAATAGCCGCGCGCCCCAGGCCATCCAAGGAGTCGAAAGACGACATCTTCCGCAGCAGCAAACCACCCAAGGGGCAAACAGCGCAGGATGAGGACGGCTCGAAGCTGGTGCTCAAGGAGATCACTGGCCTCGAGGAGGAGACGCAGGAGCTCGCCCGTTCGAGGCGCAAGATGGAGGACAAGGCACGACGGTACGCGGCCATGAAGCGTGGAGACTACGTGCCCAAGGAAAACGAAGCAGAGCCGCTGGTGGACTTTGACCGGAAATGGGCCGAGAACGCGGAAGGCAAAGACGACTACTCGATGTCCAGCTCCGACGACGAGGCGGAAGACGTGGAGGTTATTGAATGGGATGACGAGTTTGGCCGACGGCGACGCGGCACCAGAGCCGAGAAGGAGAAGATGGAGCGGAGGGCACGGCGAGGACTGCTCGGGGCTGAAGAACTGGAGCGCATGTCAGCGCGGCCGTCGGCACCGAGCAACCTCATCTACGGGGACGCCATCCAGGCCATGGCGTTCAACCCGGAGGACGCGGACAAGATGGCCGAGCTGGCCCGCAAGCGAGACAGGAGCGCGACGCCGCCCGAGATGAAGCACTACGACGCTGACAAGGAGATACGGTCCAAGGGAGTGGGCTTCTACAAGTTCAGCAAGGACGAGGAGACGCGGGCACAGGAGATGCAGTCGCTCAAGGAGGCGAGACTGCAGACGGAACAAGAACGCGAGGCACGGGACGACCAGAAGGAGGCGCGGAGGCGGGAGATTGAACAGCGCCGTAAGGACATGGGGGCGAGGCGGGCGCAGCGGCAGGCGGACAGTTTCCTCGACGGGCTGACAGACGGGGCATGATGGGATTGGCCGCGATTCGCGTTATCCGAGGGCCAGCGGGATTGCAGGGCGTGCATACGAGTACGAGTAAGGCTCCGAGCCAGGCACTTTTGCTACAGTGTGTTTCGGTTCATTACGGAGTGCTCGTACTAGCGCCGCAGAAGCATTCAGCCACGCTCCCCCTTTCTGCCTCTTCCGGCCTGGCAAAGGACAGATCTCTCCCCAAGCGTTTCCATGGATGGGGCTGGGTCCGCGATGGGGCTGGTGCTGACCAATGGCTCCCCCGAGTTCTCTCCACGACGCAGCAGTTTCCCCTGTTGCGCACGCGGTGCTGGTTGTCGCTGTTGGGCGGTTCCGGGGGCCAAACGACGCGCTGCGTATGCACTGGGTTGCACAATTGGGTGACGAGGCAGGCTGACGTGAAGCCGCCGCGTTCCATTGCCTTCGACGATGTGCGCCCTGCGTGTCGACGCTGTCAATTTGCCGCGTCAATGGGAGCCTTTTGCCCGTCGCCCTGTGATGCCCTGCATGTGCGTCTCGTGATGCAAGCAATCCACGATGGATGGGGAAGATGAGCGTGCTGGTCGTGGAGAACCAGGCATGATGGCGCCGCCTGCGAAGGCTGTGAGGCCCTCTTTCCCACCCCTGGAGCGGACCTTGCCCAAAAGGGGCCGCTAAAAGTGTGAGTCACCGGCAGGGCAGGGTCCACACTGCCACAGGGCGCGCGGTACCTCTCCTGCATTAGTAGCTTATCATTTCTGCAACCATAATCTATTGCCAGGAGTTACCATACTAAGGCTCCATACCCCGCATCCTCGTACCCAGCCCTGGCCGACCACGCCTTCCGCGCCTTGTTGCCTGAAAATTACAAATATGGCACGGCTTGCCGCTCCTCTTCCCCTCTGACTCTTCTCCTCTTCTCACCACCCCCAAACACACCCAAATCAACAGTCACAGATCAGTTCACGCCTCAGGCGGTCTTCAAGATGCTGTAAACCAACCCCTTTCGAGAGTTGCCCCCTCCCAATCCGTCAAGATTCAGTCTCCAGACAACAACACACACCCCACTCAATCCAACCCCAGTTCAGTTCACCACCCGGTCGACCTGAACTTCAGCATCGCTTTGAATAGCATCAGCTCGAGTTCTCCGTACTCTACCGCCAACATTTCGGCTCCAGACTTCCCAGTCTTCACCACGGATTCCCAATCAACATGGCTTCCCAACTCAGCTCCCGCATTGCCGGCACCATCCGCGCACCAGCCCCTGAACCCAGCCGAGAGCCCTCAGCAGGACTTCGTCTTGTTCGACAATCCTCAGCCTCGCCCGTCCCTTAATCGGTCTGCAAACCCGCTGCCCAGCCAGCGCCGTCATTCGTACCACAACCGCCCGGACAAGTTTGTTGCTACATCCGCTTTCCAGAACCAACGAGTGACCCAGATCCTTCAGGGTATTGGACATCAGTCTTTGTCTTCCGTCAACGCCAACCGTTTCGCCAATCAGTTTTACGCCTCGTCGGCCCCATCGTCGACCGTCTCCTTGAACCAGAACCAGCAGAAGACCAGATCTGCTCGGCCCCCTGTCCCATTGTTCAGTCAAAGCACTGGTAGTGTCCATCAATCCGCCAAGATGATGAACGCAGCAGGTTCGTGCTCTGACACACGTTGGACCCGGTCCCCTGACCCGTCTCACTCACACGCCACCACAGACGTCGACCTGGATGAGTTTACCGCCTTCGAAGGTGGTGCCTCCACGGCCTTTTCCTCTCCGGCGCTCACCAGCGCCATGGATTTCAATGGTAGCATCTCAAGCTCCACGTCCAACTTGGGCACTGTCTCGCCACATGATCTGCTCGTCCAGGAGCCGTTTATGTCAGCCCCCAACTCCAGCGCTCTCACAGCTCTGACGTCGCCATCCATCTACAACGAGTCTCCAGACTTGGATGGATTCGACGTCTCGCCCAACTTTGGAAGTGCCGATTTCGATGGCTCGGGTGATCCTTGGTACCCGCTCTTCCCTCAGGACACGCACAGTGGTCCTGAGCAGACGCACAGCCTGGATGACTCTCCGGCCCAAAAGTCGGACGACATCGACTCTGTCGGTCGCAGCTCTTCCGGCAGCGGCCGAAAGAAGTCGACAGGCTCGCCCACGGGCGGGTCTGGTCGTCACTCTTCTGTCGCCGGTGTCAACTCGCGCAAGCGTGACAAGCCCCTGCCACCGATCATTGTTGAGGACCCTGGTGACACGGTCGCCATGAAGCGAGCGCGCAACACGCTGGCGGCTCGAAAGTCGCGTGAGCGCAAGGCTCAGCGATTTGAGGAGTTGGAGGAGCGCATTGCGAAGCTCGAGGCGGAGCGTGACCACTGGAAGAAGATTGCTCTCTCTCAGTCTGGCGCACAATGACAAAAGTTGTCCATTTCTCTCCTTTCGCCGGTCGATTTGGGGTATCCAGAGGGAGCTTTCTTCTACAATGTTTTAGTTTTGAGAGTACCAAGTAGAATTGAGTTTTGTGCACGAGGTACCAATTTGCTGACGGTGGTATTGTGACTGTTCATAGCAACTGTTCTGTCTGCCTTATACCAAGGCGATGGGGTGCCCGCTGCCCAGACGTTGCAAACATGCAGGAAGCAGGTAGCGTGCTCGGCACGAGGCGACGGAGCAGCGGACGGCATGGCGCATGATGGATGATGCTGGCTGTAGAAGCTCGCGTAGCTGCGGATAGCAATACCTTACGGATAGATGCGGGGTGAACTCGGCTCTGGCGCAACGTCGATGCCTTGATCAGGGGCTTGATGCGGCCAGCCGTGGCGACACGACAGACAGATGGCGTCTGGGACTGGGTTGGCGATGGCCGGCTGCAGACGGAGACGGACCCCTCTTTGCTGCGTTTAACTTTACGCGTACCAGTGCATATCCAGATTTCACCTCATCATTGCATATCGAGCCCAGGTGCTTTGCTGCGTGTCTATCGCGATGGGCAAGAAGCGCGTTCTCATCAGCTACGGCGTCGACGTCGACGCCGTCGCCGGCTGGCTGGGCTCGTACGGCGGGCAGGACTCGGCCAACGACATCAGCAGAGGTTCGCCGAATACCGGGCTTCAGCTGGCGATTCACTGACAAGAGATGCAGGCATCTTTGCGGGCACCGTGGGCGTGGAGCGGCTGCTGAGGCTGTTTGCCAAGTACGACATCAAGACGACGTGGTTCGTGCCGGGCCACAGCCTCGAGACGTTCCCGGCGGAGATGGCGGCCGTGAGGGACGCGGGCCATGAGCTGGGTCTGCACGGGTATTCGCACGAGAACCCGACGGACATGACGGTGGAGCAGCAGAGGGATGTCTTGGATAGGACGTATCGGATGCTGACGGAGTTTGCGGGCAAGCCGCCGAGAGGGAGCGTTGCTCCGTGGTGAGTCCTGCCTCTGTGCCGTCGTCTGGATATCGCCATGAGGATCTGATGCTCGACAGGTGGGAAACCAGCCGCGAGGGCGCGCAGCTCCTCCTCGACTACGGCATCGAATACGACCACTCGATGAGCCACCACGACTGCCAGCCGTACTACCTCCCCGCCGAAGCCTCGTGGACCAAGATCGACTACTCGCAGCCCGCGCACACGTGGATGAAGCCGCTGGCGCGCGGCGCGGCGACGGGCATCGTCGAGGTGCCGTCCAACTGGTACCTCGACGACCTGCCGCCCATGATGTTCATCAAGGCGGCGGCCAACAGCCACGGGTTCGTCAACGCGCGCGACGTCGAGGACACCTGGCGCGACCACTTTGACTACTTTTACCGCGAGCACGACGAGTTTGTGCTGCCGCTGACGGTGCATCCGGACGTGTCGGGCAGGCCGCACGCGCTGCTGATGCATGAGCGGCTGATTGAGCACTTCAAGAGGCATGAGGGCGTTGAGTTTGTGACGATGGGACAGGTGGTTGACGAATTCAAGAGCAAAAATGCGGTGCCCGAGGGGGCGTTGATGCCGGCGGTGCTGGGGGAAGGGCTGGAGCAGTAGTCCGTTGGACTCCGCCAACAGTCGTTGCTTCGACGTGTTGGGACACGCACACGCCTTGTCCGCTTCTATAAGAAATCTCGGTATTCTTTTGCACGCCAACACGCGAAAAGACGTTGGCTTGATGAGCCACGCGTCTCCAGTACTATTTCGACAACGCCGCGGCTCGACAACAGCCATGCGTGCTCATCTTCTCAGGAAAGAGCTGCATGATGTTTACCGCAGCGACCTCCTCCAAGATGCCATGGCCATCCTTTAATTCCCCGAGAAGGCGGACCGCCAAGACGAACAGGGCCATCTGGAACAAGCGCGCGCCAGGCTCGCACACTTTGTACGTTTTCCGCAGTTTTCTAAAGAGGTTTTCTTTTCCTGTCGAGGTTTCGCTGCTGTGTCGGGGCATGTCCGGCCACGGTAAAAGGGAATAGTTAAATACAGGCCCCGTCGCTGGAACTACCGGCATCCTCCCGTCCAGAGAGCTTAAAAATAACTCTTCAATTAATTCGTCGGTATTGCTGGTCCAGCCATTCTCAGACGTTGTGAATTACTAGGAGCGATTGAATTCGCTTGAACTGTTACTATTGGACTGAGGCTCCTCCTCGCCGCCGCCCCGGCCCTCGCCCGCACCGACCTCACGGGCTGCACCTACTACGACTCCGTCATCGTGCCCTCGCGCCAGGCGCCCTACGCCAGGCGCATCTGGTACGTCCCCGACACGGGCGAGCTCTGCGACGTCGTCGACTGCGGCGGCGGCCGTCCCCGGGTGCCCGCTGTACGGCGGCACCGCCACGACGCCCACCGGCGCGGCTGCCGGCCTGCCCACCGCCGGAGCCGTCCTCGGCCCCTGTCTCCTGGCCGCCGGCATGGGCCTGTTGTTGAGCACGACGCCTGCACCCTTTGTACATGACATATTACACGCCTGTGATTTATACCAGAGACAGCGAGCATGATGCATAATTCGTGATACGTAAGAGCCCCGCGACGCGCAGCGGGCGTCCTCGGGGGCCCGGCGACTGTGGTCCGGGCCGGGCAAGGGATGCCGGCTCAGGCCGTCGGAGACGCACGCGCAGGCCCGTTTGGGGAGTAGAAGTGAGAGAGAGAGGCTGGGCGCAGGAACTCGTATGCGGCGGCCATGGCCCGACCTGATTGGACTTGTCACATGCAGCGAGACGTACGTTGGCTGTAATGGCCGCATCGTCTTATCGCGTTGTCTGTGCAGGAACCCGCGAGTAACTGCGCTCTACGCGTGAAGACTGCCATTCCACCTGGCAGCTGACCCCCCTCAGCCGCAGCATCGGGCCCCAAGCCAGACGCAACGCTCGGGGACTCGCACTCGAGGGTTCGGTGTGCCCACGCCACGACAGACACCACGGCCGGCTAGAAAAGTCGGGACGCGCCGTGATAGGACCGGCAGGCCAAGCCGTCCCAGACACACGCAGCAACCCGCAGCTGCATGACGTCTGGGCTGGGGGCTGGCGCTGGGGCCGTTGATGGATGTACGAGTACCGTATTCGTCCGGGGTGCTCAGAGGAAGACGAAGCTGCCTTGCCTGACGGGAGCACTAGATTGCCAGTCCGCAAGCCAAGGCACACCGAGGTCGCTGGCCGCAACTCGTCTTGCGCTCTTCTTCCTCCGCTCCCTCATCGACGCCAGCTTCATCGTCAGATCCTGCAGTAGCGCAAGGCCAATTGCCGACGGAGCAGACAAGACAGCATTCGCCACCAACCAGCTAGCACGGTGCCCGCGCCGCCAGCGTCCCCCCTTTTCTCACAATAGCTACCCGAAACGAACAATTCAAAACAACGTAGCAAACCTTGCCCATGCGTACCACCTGACCCACGGCCGGCGCCCCGGGCCCCGCCATCGGATCCTCCGTTTCGCCTCTACGCTTCCCATGGCTTTCCTTGACGGCTCCAGGCTGCGGCCATGGACGAGTTGGAGGGCCGCGACGCAGCTGACTCGCATCACAGGGCCACACATGTACGTAGTGACACGCCCGTAGGTAGCCGGCTACCCCAGCCGAGTACCGGGCTGTATGTGCCTGCCGTGTATGACCCAAGCACGTCCATGTCACTCTTTGCTTTGTCCGAATACGTATGTGCTCGAGAGAAACGGAGCAGCCGCGCTGTTCTCGGTCCAGTACCCAAGGCAGGCCATGACGGCCCTGCTTCCAACCGTTAAAATCGCCAGCAACACGAGCCCAACGCCAAACCTTCCAGAAACACCATCCCTCCTCGCGCTCTCGCTCCCACGCTCACCCTCGCCCTCACTCTCAAACCTCCCGGGAACCAGCTGCACCAGGCGAGAATGGTTGCTGCATCCACCGCGCCCTCTCCTCCCTCCATCGTTGTCCTCGACCTGTACACCTACCACCGCCGGACCGCGCCGGTATAAACAAAGACACCAGGAGACGGGACCCCAGGACACAAGACCCAGGACACAAGACCCCAGGACACAAGACCCCAGGAGGACAAGACCCCCAAGCAACATGGGCTCCCAGGTAAGCGTCATGCAGCCCCCGCCAGAGGGCAGGCCGCGCTCCTGGTTCCGCGACGGCTTCTTCCTCACCACCGACAAGGCCCACCTCGACCCGCACGTCGTCAACGACGCCTTCAACTCGGACCTCATGTGGTGGAACGACCCGCTCGAGCCCAAGCAGATGCAGAAGATGCTCGACAACTGCCTGACGCTCAGCATGTACGCCGTGCCGGACACGGAGCAGGACATGAAGAGTGCGTCTCCCACGGGGTGCCCTTGTTCTTCAACAGACATTGGTTGTGCTGACATGCTGTCGTCAGAAAACGGCGGCCTCCCTCGCAGCACCAGCGGCCCCGACTTCAAAATGTGCGGCCTCGCCCGCATCGTCACCGACTACGTCACCTTTGCGTACCTGACCGACGTCTTCGTCCTCGAGGACTACCAGCGCCGCGGCCTGGCCTCGTGGATGATGCGCGCCGTCAAGGAGATGGTCGACGAGTGGCCCAACCTGCGCGGCCTCATGCTCATGACCCACGACAAGGCCGCCGCCCGCATGTACCAGCGCGAGCTCGGCGCCGTCGACTTCGACGAGGGACCTTCGGCCGGCCTGGTGCTGCTCGAGATGGGCGGCCGGGGCCAGAAGGATCTGCCCGAGGACCACTGAATGACTGACTGCATCATGACCATGATGACGAGCGAGGGATGGAATGGTAATATCCCCATCCGACAGCATCGCATTCTTTGTTGTCTCATGCCCTTCTCTTTTGTCGTTTAGAACGGCGAGGCGGGGCATCATGATTCATGGCCACGCGCCCCCAACCAGCAACAGCATCACAACCGCATCTTCTACCTCGATGCTTTGGACTGCGCGGCCCGCATTTCGACGGCGCGCCTGTATGGCGGGGCAATGGGCGGCTGCACCGGGTCCAGCGAGACGTGATCCTCGGGCAGCTGGTACGAGGCATCGGAGTCAAAGGCCGATAGGTCGCCGCAAGCAATGAACGGCGCAATCCATCTTGTGCTTCTTGTGTTGCCCCTGACGTCTTCGTTTTCGTCGTATGCCTCGTCGTAGACTTCCATCTCCGTGACCCCATCGCCACCGAGCATCGATACCGCTGCCGTGCAGTCCCATGTCCCCGTGGCCGTGTTCTGCATGACTGCCTCGGCCACCACGGGCAGCTGCATCTCCCGCTCCTTGACCATGTCGTCGATCCGCTTTCCGACCCCCAGCGGCTGCTCCAGGCTCGCGCGGAACCCGACCGGTGGCCGGAAGTTGAGGCACACGATAAAGGCCTCGACGCTGCTCGCCCGACTGCTCCTCGGCTTGGCCACCATGACCTTTTCGAAGAAGATCTTGAGCTGCGCGTACAGCACGTCCACGTTGCGGCCCCTGAAGATCTTGGCCACGAACTTGCCGCCCGGCTTGAGCACGCACAGCGCGAGGTTGAGGGCCGCGAAGAGCAGCTGCGACTGCACGTAGATGTCGAGGTCGTGCAGGCCCGTCACGTCGGGCGCGCCGTCGCTCAGCACCAGGTCCACGGGGTGCGAGGCCTGCGTGCCCGCCGTCGTCGCGTCGTAGCCCGGGTCCAGCGCCGAGAGCAGCAGCGGCACCGTGGCCGGGTGCGTGATGTCGGCGCGCAGTGTCGTGATGCCCGCCAGCGGCGAGATGGGCTGCAGGTCAATCGCCACGATCTTGACGTCCCCGCGCGGCCGCGACTCTTCCTCCCCCTTCTCCTGCTGCGTGCCCATGCCCGCCTCGTCGTCGGCCTTCTGCGCGTCAGGGAACACACCCAGCATCTGCCGCCGCAGCCTGGCCTCGCGGTCCTGCCACGCCGTGCGCCCAAACCTCTCGCCCTTGATGAGCACGCGGGAGAGCACCTGGGACCAGCTGCCCGGGGCGGCGCAGAGGTCGACTACGCGCGAGACGTTGGCGAAGAGGTCGAACTCTGCGAGATGCAGTTAGCTTGCCCCCATGTACAGCGTCGTACGAGAGCCAGGAGACGTACCCTCGTCGAGCTGCAGAAGCTTAAACGCGCTTCGGGCCCGCCAGCCCTGCTCCTTGGCGAGCCGGTAGTAGGCATCGCGCTTGTCCTTGGACGATTTGCCCATGTTGCCGTGCTGTGTCGAGGTGAGAGATTTCAAGATTTGACAGGTCCAGGCTTCGGACAGCTCCACCCTGCGCCGGGATAGCTGACCTACCCTAGACCTTCGCCTCCGTCTCCTGAATCGTCTATACTATGAGTAGAGAGGATGAGTAATTCAGGTCCATCTGTCCAAAGAATTGTGATAAAGGCAATGTATTTAGTGTTTGCTACATCGTGGAGTCGCCGTCGTCAGTCGTCGCCGTGATTGGTAGTGGTAATTCGGCGCCACAGAACAATTCATGTAATTCATGTGTGCGTTTCGCCAGCTTCAGACCGCCATGATGTACAAACAGTCCCGTTACAGAACACCTAAACAATTCCAAGCTCCCCCCCCACGACCTCCAGGGCCTCCCTCAGCAGTTTCAGCACCTTGCCATCCCCGCCCACCCCCAGTGCCTTCACCATCAAGGGGTACAGTCGCAGCAGATGCTTCCTGCTCTCTCCCTCGGCCCCCTTCAAAGCCGGTATGGCGTCGCCCTCGCTCTCCAACTCCACAAGTTTTCTCAGTGTCCATATGAGCTCCTTCCTCTGGCTGAGAGGCTGCGGCATCTTCCCTCGCAGCGGTTGATCCGCCACGTACGCACGGATTGTCAGGGCGCACCGCAGGATGAGGAACGGCGCAGCAGTGCTGGCGATTCGGATCCGTAAAAGAGATGACTCGGCGCTTGTCTGGGATGCAGACGACTTGGACGTCGCGGGCTCTGCGGACACGAGCGAAAAGAGTTCATCAAAGGCGACATACGACATCCGCGTTCGCTTCGTTGGGGGAACAGCCACCGTGCGCCCGGGACGCAGCTCGTAGAGAGATGACAGCCCAGAGTCGTCCTCCTTGTCGGCAAGAGCCTTCTCGGCCGGAGTGAGACCGTGGATAGCCGATGTCCTGAACAGGCTCTCCGCGTAGGCCTTGCGGGACTTATCCGCAACCGCATGCCCGCCGAGCGAAGGGGTGATCAACGCACGAAGCTTGCGGAAGGACTCAATATCAAAGTCCTCGTCGTCCCCAAAGTTTGTTCCAGAAGGGGCACTGTTGGTATCCGCACCGAGGATGCCGTCGGCCACGGAGGCAACAATGGCCCATATGCCCTGCGCCTTTTGCCGCGGGATGTCGAGAGCGTCTAGCTGGGTAAGTGTGGCTGCCAAAACCTCCAGAGCAGTTGAAGTTGCCAGCCTCCAGGGCTGAACAGACTTGATGACGATGCGGAACCCATACTTGAGCGCGATGGGCCTGTACAGAGCAGACAAAGCGGTTGCGAGAGCACCACTCGTGTAAATGTCCTTGTCCGAGGCGTGGCTCAAGATGAGGCTCTGCAGGATCTTCATGCTCGCCTTGGACATGGCGACATAGGTTCGCTTCGGGCCACCAGATTCGCCGAACTGGTCTTGATCATATGCCAGGGTGACAAACTCGGAAACCTGATGGATCATTGCCGAAGGAACGCCCTCAACGTCGGTCCGGATCATCTGCACAGCTGCCAAGGTCTGTGCCTGAAGAGGTGTGGCATGCTCCACGTCGAGGACGTAGCCGCCCACCGACGCCTCTTCAACGGTTTCGCGTAGCAATGTAAGCATCCGCTTGACCCTGTCCACCGTTAGATCACTTTGAATCAGCTTGTAGACCTCGCAGAGAGCGGCAACATAGGCAACCAGACAGTTCTGATTGTCTTCCGTTTTACCGCCGCCGCCCTTTGACGTCGGGATTCCACGAGACCAGAGGTCCCATGCAAACTCGACCGTGGTTTCATTGAAGATGGGCTTCTTGTCATCTCCAGTCTGTGACACCACGTGGCTCAAGGCTTTGAAAGTCGCAGTGTTGATATCAAGGACCTGAAAGTCGAGAAGCGTAGCTAGGTGTCCGAGCAGCTCGCGCCAGAGATGATTGAAAGATGGGTGGGTCGTCAAGACATCGAGATAGTTGGCGAGCAACCTCGAGATGCCGTTGAGCACAACGACGGCAGTCCCATGCCACTCCGCTCGATCGGCCTCTTCGACGTCGTCGTCCTCGGCGGCCTTGAGCTCCTCTTCAAGCGAGGAGAGAAGCTGGAAGATGACAGACTTGATGCAGGCGGACCACGCCTCGGAGCTGAGGCGGTCGCCATACGCATCGAAAATTCGAATCAGCGTTTGGATCGCGCTGTTGCGCAGCTCCAGCCTCTCGTCTGTGGTGACTGTCGTCAGTCTGAGCAGGAGCAGCATCCACAGTGCGGCATCGGACCCCTTTTCGCTGCGGTCAGCCGCCAGCCTCTCCAGCCTAGACCCGTTCGTTCCCTGCACCAGCTCTGCGGTGATCTCTAGAGACTCGTCCTTTGCGGACAAAAAGTCGGAAAGGACCCAGAAAAAGGTGACAGTCTACACCGCTGTTAGCATATTGGACCGCCACACAGCGCACCTCTGACTTACCGTTAGTGCAATGTTCAGATCATCATCTTGAGAACAAAACTTGTACAGAGTGTCCACAAGAATCAGGAGACAAGAGTTGGGCAGAGACGCCAAAAAGTCCGAGCAGATGAGCTGCAGTGAGCTGAAAGATGACCGCACGAGCCTCGAAGACCGCGTGGTAAGCATCCCGGGTTTGGCCGCTGATCCGCGTCTCTCCTCGGGAATGGACAGCGTGGTTTCAAAGACGCTTCCAATAATGTTAAACGCAATATCCCAGCCACTGACGAGATTCTCCCCGCAGCCTTCAAGGATGCTCTTCAACCCTTCGAGGATGACCTTGTGGACATCAATATCCGTGGCGTGATTTGCGACGGATGCACCACGCGCGTTTGTTTGAAGCGGCGTCAACGCATCGCGCAAAGCTGCCAACAACCGCAGTTGAATTGGCCCCCGAGCGTCGTGAGGCAGGGAAGCAGCCACGTTGGCAGCCTCGAGAATCAACCGTGACAGTATTTCGGCGGCCTTGACTCTGACTGGTGGAGTCATTACTGGCGAGTCTAATGTGCTGATGAGCTCCCCAGTCAATCGCCCCCAACCAGAGGCCTCGGGATTACTGGTTAATAGCCTCTCGATGTTGACTGTGGCGATTTCGCCTAATTTGGCCAGTGCAAACAGAAACTCCTGAGTTGACGAGCCAGCTGCTTGGCTCGAGAAGCTCAGCACCCGGCGATGCTGACCTGGAGATGGCCGGCGCGGTTCCGCTGCTGCTGGAGACTGGGCCCTACCACTGCTGGCTTCTGGCTTGTCTGTCGGCCGTTGTTCGAGCAGGCTACATATTGCATCGACAACCTCGACGAAGGAGGCGTTGGGAAAGTCGATGCTGCTTTCGATCAATCTTGATGCCGCTGTTTCTACCGAACGGACCTCATGGCTAAAGTTGGACATGAGCGAGTTTATGTCATCGCCTTGGTCTTGGTAACGGCTGAGCGACGGCGTTCGCCCAGGAGTCTTTCCTGTGGCGAACAGGACAAAGTCAGCTTGTTGCAATGTTTCGAGGATGATACCCCAGGCAGGACCGAGAGTCGGACCCAGGGCGATGCCGAGATTTAGGAGAGCGCGGAGGCAGAGCAGGTTTCGTGTGTTCAAAGTTGCGGCAGCTGCATCAAACGAAGCCTGCCGCTGCCTCTCCGCTGAAGGCGACGTCGGTGCGAGGCCTTCAACACTGAGGAGGCCGCGCGCATTGCTCAGAAGCGTGTTTGGGGCATCGGTCTGCGTGCTAGGCGTCGTCGGTCTCGGCTGACCCGAATTATGGCAGGCAGTCAGCACATTTGGTGGGATGGCGGACTTGCCGAGCGTCGTCAGAAACGCGTCTCTCGGTGTTGAGAGTTGCAGTAGCCCAGCCACATGGGCGAATCTCTGGAACGCCCGCACCAGTCCATGGTAGTAATCCTGGTCCAGGGCGGCATATAAAAACGTGGAGCACGTTGCCAGAATGGCGGGCCAACATTCGTTCACTATCGCGGCACAGATTTTGACGTCTGCATACATTGGGTGATGGTCCAGCTCCAACGGATTCAAGGGAACCGGGTTTCTCTTGAACGAGGCCGACCTCTCCAAGCCCCTTCCCTTCTGTGGTGGGCTCTGCGCGGTCAGATGGGCCGGGGTGGGTGAATCGCGGCCAGTGGCATCCTGCCTAGATACCGTTCTGTAGCTTCGGCTCTCACCAGGAACAGTAAGCGGGAGAATGAACTTGGCAAGCCCATCGGACAGGGACGAGATGCAAGTCAGGACAAGGCTGTAAACGTACGACTCCGGAATGGCAGGCGGTTCGGTCTTGTCGAGTTGATCAATGCACGGGACTCGGACGGAGCTCCACTGGGTGCTGATGCCTGTATTAGGGGTCTCGGGGCCGACCGAGCCGCTGATGATGCCCGTCATGCCGCTCGCCTCTAACATTGCCTGATCGGACGGTGCAGCAGAAGTGTTGGCTGTTTCGATTACCGGCATGGTGGATTGGTGACCAAGCCCAATGACAGCCGGTTTCTCTGTACTCAGCCTCACAAATGTCGCAGTCAACGTCTTGATGATGTCCTTTTCTCCCTCTTTGGCATCGTAAAGAGTGAATATGCGCCGTACCAAGACGTGCTCGGTGAAGATTCCTCGAAACACTTCCATGCAGAGCGCTCTCTTCCACAATGCAGCGTCTTGGTCGAGCAGATGGGTCAAGATTTCAAGCGCGTCTCCGCACTCTGACGGCAAGATATTAATGTGCCGTCGTAGCATTGTATACAGGATGCGGACGAGCCGGACTGTTGTGGCAAACGATGGCTTCGCTTTGAGGGCGTTGATGATAAGAGGCATGACCCGTACGCGGAGGATTTGAGCTTGCTCAGGGTGAGTCGTGAAAACGGCGGCATGGTTGGTGATGACCGACTCTATGAGTTCCAGTCCGAATGTCTGTGGCATGCCGGTGAAGCGCAGGAACTCGGGCCGCTGGTTCTCAGTCATGAGACACAAGTCGTTGAAAATCTGGCGATGTATGTCAGTAGGCAGATTGCCGTACACAATGAAGAAAACTTACTCTGTAGGCATCCAACGCCGCTGCGCGAAGTTCGACTTGGCCATCAGCAGACGGGACCTCGCCGGCCACGGGTGCATCGGTTCCATTCTCTACGTCCTGATTAGACGTTTGCTGCGGTGACGAGAGCGTGAAAGTACTCACTGTCCTCGGCCACGACCTTGTCAAACACCGACACCACCAGCTGCTGCAAGGTGGCGGCCGACGTGTTGTTCACAATGGCATTCTTGCTGCTCTGCAGGATGAAGCAAATGTTCAAGGCCGTCACTAGCAAGTCGCCCTTGAGCTCGGGGGCGTAGTTTTGTAGTAGCGATGGTAGCGCCTGCAAGATCTTCAGCTGCACGTCCAGTCCAGCAGACGATGCCTGCATCAACGCCTCCAAGACCTGGTTCAGCTTGGCCCGCGGCAAGGCACTCGCGACGATGAGCCGCTGCAGGCAGACAATGGCGATGCTGGTGAATTTCGCATTCTTGGTGCCGCATGCAATGATGAAAGGGTTGACGAAGCTGGGCCGTTGCGAGAGCTCTGGGACACGTTGTTAGGTGGATCGCCATGGATGAGGGACAGCTGTCCTACGTTCTGGAGCTGCCTGCTCGGACATGTTTCCAAGCTGCTTCAGCTCTTCAAGAGACTTCTCCGCCGCCTGGGAGACAAAAATAAGTAAGTGCGCGATCAAGCCCAGCAAAGGGTTCGTGAGCCATACCTGTCGCAGGTCGTTGTGCTTCCGCTTGCTCTCCTGGATGAGATTCGCCAGCTCCGTGGCCAGCAGCTGCGTCGTCATGTTGGGCGATCCAACCCGTGAATCCGCTCGTGGGTGAGCGTGCAGGCCCGTCTCTCATCCATGCAGCTCGGCCACTGCCAGAACCTTCAAGAAGATGCCTTTTGCAAACACAAAGTCGATGTGCCCAGGAATGGAGGCAACCCGACGACAGCGAGCTGCCTGTCTGTCTACAACAGGGGGGTGCGGCAGAATTCCCACGGGCCCACACCGCCCTGCCACATCAACACACAATTGGCTGACTCATCCTTAAACTGGCCGAGGCGACACGTCTTCTGTCTATGCTGTCGCCAAGCGAATTTGTTGCATCTCGACGTGTAATTCTGAACAGTGGTCTAGAGCTCTGTGTTCCTATCCAAAGTATATAGATATCTGAGACTGGCACCTCGCCGTCGCAAAGCAACTTCCACTCGAGCTCAGCCACGGTTCACGGCCCAACACTCGGAAACGCGCCCAAGGCCCGTTTATTTAATCGCCGACGCTTGCAAAACTTTTTGAAGAATCGCTATGAATAAATCGCGCCATATCAGCTCACACATGCAGGCCAGAGCTGATATTGGTCTGGCGCGGTGTGATGATGCCGTACGTGTCGCCACGGCCAGCGGCAAACGGCCCTGTTACACACGGCTACGCACAGCTCTATGCTATTCCGGATAGCGTGTAGTGTTTTTGTGCTTTACGTCTAATCAGATGCAAACCAAAAATGTAGTCATCAGCTGAGCAACCGGCTCTCCCAAACAAGTGCCCCTGGGGTCGACGGTCAATAACGGCCACGATTGCTGCCAAGGCTAACTTACCGACGCCATTACGTCAATCTAGCTGCATCGTTGCAAACACACCGAATCATCAAACCGGAACGTTGGTAAAGAGGTACGACACTGACTCGCCGTTGTGAGTTCGGCGGATTGCCTACAAGTGAGTCAACACAAGTCACATATGACGTTGGGCTCGTGTAATCTCACCTCGGCCAGGGTGCCAGACACATCGATGACCTTGAGCTTCGGGCAGCGCTCGACCTTGTCGCCAAGAGGGACGGCTTTCATGTTCGTCAGCATAGCCACAAAACGTAACGACGACTGATGTGCACGCACTGTTGGTCACTACCAAGCCAGACAAGCACGACTGGTTGATGTTCTCAATGGCCTTGCCGCTGAGGATGCCGTGAGTGACAATAGCAAAGACCTTGCGGGCGCCGTGTTCGTTGACGGTCTCGGCCGCCTTGACAAGCTTTAGGATATCTAGTCAGCACCCTTGCTCGTTGCGAGTGAGTAGAATCCGAGTAGCATACCGTTCCGCAGGTGTCCGCCATGTCGTCGACGAGAATTGCCACCTTGTCCTGGACATCACCAACGAGGACCATGCGGCCAACAACGTTGGGGCGCGGCCGCTCCTTGTGGATGAGAGCAAATGCCGTGTTCAGGCGATCAGCGATCGAAGTCGCACGCTTCGCGCCACCTGCATCGGGAGAGACGATGACGCAGTTGTCGACGTCCAGGTTCTCACAAATCCAACGCAGCACAGACGGCTCAGCGTAGAGGTTGTCCACCGGTACATTGAAGAAGCCCTGAATCTGAGACGCGTGCAAGTCCATGGTGATGACATGATTCTGGCGTCACATGTTAGACGGTGGCCACGAGCAGTTTGGCAGGGGTAAAGCCATACGCAGCCGGAAACCTGCAGCATGTTTGCAATGAGCTTCGCGCTGATCGGGGCGCGGGACTTGTCCTTCTTGTCCTGGCGGGCGTACGGGAAGTTGGGGATGACGGCTGTGATTCGCCGGGCCGATGCGGTGCGGCAGGCATGGATCATGATGAGCAGCTCCATCAGGCCGTCGTTGACATCGCCCGGGGCGGTCGACTGAAGGATGAAGACGTCCTCGTCCCGGACGGATTCACCGATGGAGACACTCGTCTCCTGGTTCGAGTAGTTGAGGCTCATGGTGTTGGCGACCGAGATGCCCAGCCTGCAGGTACTGAAATCAGCCCATCTTTCTCGCTCACCCCCAGCGCCGCTCCGTCCCGTGCATCCAACGACGGGGTCTGCCTGGACAGCTCGCCTGGACATACCGGCTCGCGACTTTGGCACTCAGCTCCGGGTGGGAGCTCCCCGAGATGAGCTTGATTTCGTTCGCCATCTGGTCCAACATGGTCGTGGGTGGGTTGCAGGACGCAAGGGTTTGCTTGGTGAAGAGAAAATTTTAGCGGCAAAAGTCTAAGGCAACCTGGGCTGCAGCCGTGAGGTGTTCGGTGTGTCGGTGATGGCCCTGGAGCCGAGCAGATCAAATGCAGTGTTGGCCTCCGAGCAGCGAGAGCAGAGTATATGGGCAAGACGAACTTTTCTGGACTTCCGGTTCAAAGCCGTATATCGCACCCTCACAAGGTTCGAGCCTGAGCAAGGCTAGGTACGTTCCCGGTTCCCGACGGCCGAGTCATGTGACATTCCATGTCCACCTCGTCTGAGTGCAGCATTGTCCTGCGTGCAGACATTCGGCATTTTTAAAGCATTTTGCATAGATGGGAAATTAGACGATCCGATATATAACATTTCGCAACAGCCTGCATCACGGGATTGAAAAAGCTAGGCCCACGGTTGTGGTGAACAAGAGGCATCATGTCGCTGTAGCGTTGTCCCAGACCACATCCCCGCCGGGTTGTGTCGGGTTATGAAATCACAGCAAGCTCTCCATCATCTAATACCTAGCGGCTCGTCGCCGACTTTTAGTGCGGCATGGCGCTGCCAACTACCGTGCACGACTGCCCAGAGGCGCATCTGAAACCTCGCCTCCCATCGTCGTCTCTTCTAGAACATGCAGACGAAGCTGCATAATACGTCCGGTGATTGACGACGAGTCGCCCAAAATCAACACGCTGCACGTGATTGGAGCCTCATTGGGAGCCAGCCGTGCCCGACGGACGACCTTGCTTGCACCACACCGCTCGCCATCGCCACCCGCGAGATCTCCGACAAACCATGTCCCGCCGTCGAGCATGCAATCTGTCATGGCGAACTACCCGTCTTTCCCGCCGCGGCTAATGTCGACGGCGTCCTCGTGCTCGTCGCTCAACGAGATGAATACGCGAAACCGCAGGCTGCGTCTGCTGGTAGCCGCCACGGGGCCGCGAGACACCTCCTGGGCGCAGGCGCTCGTGGTGCGGCTGTCCAAGAATCCCGAGATCGAGACGAGAGCCATCGTCGACGATGTGGTCCCGCGACTGACGCAGACGATTATCGTCATGGAGAACCGGAGCCTGGCCCCGGGACAAGGCGACCGAGCCGACGATATTGAGTTTTACAGGCAACAAGCCTACGAGCTGGTGGAATGGGCGGATTTGATGGTCTGCGTGCCGCTGGATGCGGACGGGATAGCAAAGATGCTGGCCGGCACCGCCGATACGGTCCTCGGCGAGGTGCTGAGGGGATGGAACATACAAAAGAACGTGGTCCTGGTACCAGGCATGAGCATCCACATGTGGACGAACCCAACGACGAAGCGCCACATGACCAAGCTGTACCGGAAATGGAACTGGATCCGGGTCATGACCCCGATCCTGTGGCATTACGAGGGAACGCCCAACCCCAAGCGAGTCCCGAACTGGAACGGTTTCAACGAGGTGTTGGGAATCATCAAGAACCAGGCGGACCTGCTGGGCCTTGGACGCGATGTCGAGATTGCGACAAGTACGGCCGTGGTCTCTGATAGCGACGTCACGATCCAAGCAAAGCTTCCGCCCGAAATCTGGACCGTCGTCCTCAACTATGCAGGCGACTGGGAATTAGCCAAGGCACTGGGCATGTACACCAATCTGCCCATGCCGCAGCCGTGGTGTCTGGAGCCGAAAGACCCGAGCGATGCCCTCAAGGTCTACGAGCATGAGCTCGAGTGGACCGTCCTCACGGGCAACTCGGCGGCCATTTGCAAGAAGCTCTCTCAGTCGCCGCCCAACTTCCAGGACATTCCTGCCCTGGTCGTAAAGCTCGTGATACGATTCGCGCTCATCGAGGTGCTGGAGTACATGGAGATTAATCGGCCAGATCTCTTCAAGGCATTTGATGGGACGACGCTGCCGACCAACGCCTCGGCTTACTACCCTCGGACGGACGTGCTGGACTACTGGAAGCAGAGCAGATGGTTCCGCGACAAGCACGTATACGATGCGGAAGCGGTTGACGGAGCCTCCAAGAACGGCCACGTGCGGATTCTGGACTGGTGGTGGCGACGGTCCGGCCTGCCTCTGCGATACACGGAAACGGCGCTGGAGCAAGCCAGCGGTAAAGGCCATCTGCTCGTCCTCGAATGGTGGCGTGACGCGGCGGCCCAGGACGAGAGCATCGTCTTGCGGCCCGGGCGGTCCCTGCTGTGGGCCACGCAACACGGACAGGCGCATGTTCTGCGATGGTGGGACGCCTCGGGCATACCCGTCGCGCACGGTGATGGAGTCGCTAAGGTCGCCAGCCGATGGGGGCGTGTCGATGTGCTCGAGACCTGGAGGCGTCTGAAGGGAGACAATAAGCTCGTCTTCGATGCGGAGGTGCTCATCAGCTCGACGATACACCAGCACGTCGAGGTGCTCGAGTGGTGGCGCAAGTTTGCGCACGGGGAGCTCGAGGGCATGGATGGGCGGAAGCAGCTCGTCGATTTCCGAACATGCAACATCGAGGAGGCGCTGGAAGACAGCATCGGAGACCAGAGCAAGGCGAGGAAGTGGTGGGCGCAGTACGGGCTGGACCTGAGGATGCGGAACGAGGAATGGCTTCAAACGAGGTATCTGTGACGATGGAGAAACTGACCAGCGGGCTGGCTTGACTTGGATGGCGTTTTGGGCACACTATCCCTGGGATTACCGCAAGGCGCAAGGAAGGAAAGCAACCTAGTTTGATGGCTCGCAGCTGGGGGATAGACAGATTGGCGGCTTGGCGTACCGGCCGCCGATGTGTACTCGTAAACCAGCGCGACGAGATATTACCCTACAAGTAGTCTACAGTACGAGTAACCTCAACTCCAATCCTGAGACACTTACTCGGGAGGTCAGCTCGGTACCTGAGCCGTGATCAGATCAGATCATGTCGGGGTGCATGATGAAGCCGTTGCACTCGCGGGCACTGGCCATGCATGCCACTCCTCCTGTCAGAAACGTCAACATCTGTCACAATTCCGGGAACGCCACAGCCACGGCGGCGGTAACGACGTCAACATCCCGGGCGGTGTCTCACCCTGAAGCCCGGCGATTTGGAATCGGGCAGTTGGGCGGGCAGAATTTGCTCAATCAGCAGGTGATGAGCGACAATTCCCGACGCACACCACGAGGGTGACAGGTCCTCCGGGGTCTGGCCCGCGTAATTGCGATGGGCAAGGAGGGGGGGGGTACGCAATAGGGCAGACCATAACAAAGTGCAAGTCGCTGAGATGGCCGGCATAATTTCCTATCCAGGCGGTATACAAGTGCCCGGTTGGCCGGCCCCGGGATTTGATGGAATGAGGTTGCGGCTGTGATTCGTTCGGCAGAGCTGCATCGCCAGAGGGCCGCCTCAACGCTTGGGTCGCCCAGCGCACCACGGCCGACCCGAGAGGTGCAGGCAGATGGCGAGGCAAATCGGACGTGTGCCTTGGTCGCCGAATTCCAGTTGGTTTGCCAAAGGGAAAGCCCGAGGCCGCGGGCATGGTTTTCGAAATTGGCCATTCAGATGGTGCAGAACATGTCTACTGCTCGTGAGCCAGATGACCCATAACCAGCACGTCCCGCAGGCGACGGTGAGGACCGAGGTGACAAATATCATGACCCCTTTCCCGGTTGCCAATAAACGTCCCGTGGGAGAAGAAGAAAGTCGGAGCGAGCGGTGTCGGCCTGCGTCTGGGGTCTTTCCAGCTTGTTTGGTGTCGACAGTCCGTCCCCCGCAGAGCACTCGGGGGAATAATGAAACACTGGAAGCACGTGGTTGGCGATTTTTGTTACTGGTCGGGCCGGCCGGAACATCAGACGACATTCCCATCGTCTGGCGATCTGTCGCTGTCGAACCACCGTAATCGGAAGCGTGACCAGCGGCCATAGCGTACCTACCTAGGTTCAGCTGGCATCAGCCCTCGACCCAGTCAGGCGTGGGAGATAAATCACAGGTCGCTAATGACCTGGAAACAATGGAGATGACTGGTGCTTCCACTGCGTGCGTGGTGCAACGGAACAGCTCCCAACACAGCGGTGTGCGGCGGTGCAACTGTATTTGCATTCGCAATGCGCCGCCATGGGTTGGACGTGGCTGCAGTGTGCACAGGGCCGAGCAGGGGTCGCGGACATTGGATCAAAGCATCGGGTCCTCGGCAGCGGATGTGATTCAAACACGGAGCCCAACTGCTGGAGTCCAATCGCAATTCTTGGAGTCATGGAGGCCCAAGGAGCTGAGAGGCCCAGGCCCTCGTGATGCGGCCATTGCACATCCATCCCAAGTACGAGTACTCCGCACGAAGCGGCTACCTACCATTGCGCCCTGGGGCACGAGTGGCTGTCACTGAGGTACCATTGACGGTCCAAAACTGCCCGTGCGCAACTCTGTTGCCACACGGACCGTCGGTCGTGCAATCTAATCTCACATGCACAGCGAGGGCCAGGCTCTGCTGGGTGCTGGATCGCGGCGTCACGGCAAGACATGCGCTGTCCGGTGTCATCGTCTGGAACAACGTACAAGTAGGTGTATCACGACGGTACGTATGGAGTAGAGGCGCGCTTTGGCAGCATCCAATGCCCCAGACGGCCAAAAGCGCCGAAGCAGGAGCCTACAGTCGGGGCCCAGGGGTAGCCTGATCAGCCTCAGCGCTGCGCCAGTGGCAGCACCACCGGCGTCATGATCCTCCACCCAAGCTTGCGAGCCAGGATCAGCGAGGCCGATGCCTCATCCTCTGCTCGTACGGCCCGTCTGCTTCCCATGGCCTGGCCGCCTGTCTCACCCCCAATTTCAGCGTCGCCATCCTCCGCCCCTCGCACCACCACTGCTCAGTCCTTCCTCCAGCAACCACGACTGCCACCGCGCCCTGGACCCTCGCCCATTTTCCCCGGCCGTACGTCCGTACAGGCGGCGTCCAGCGTCGGCAGTCCCTCCGCTGGCGTCGGCTTCCTCTACCGCCGCCCCTGGTCCGCCTGATCGGCTGGCTGCCCGCATCTCCAGATTGCCTCTAATTGGACTGTGGGGACGCACGCATCTGTCGCGCCAAGTGCCTGACGAGTATTTTCGGAGCAGCGTTGGCTCTGACCAGCCTGTTGATGGCAGTATTCCTTTTTGCTCTTTCACTTTAAGTTTGCTTCCGCACGACACGGTACCGAGTACGTCGTTGGGCATGGGACCTGTTGCGGAAATCGACACATAACTGGCCGAACGCACCACGACCCGCTATAGGAGCAACCTCGTCACATTGGAACCCCTCGTTGCCGCATAATAATAATCGCTGCCGTCGGGTCATCCTGGTGGAGAGACAAAAGACGGACGACCCCGGGACTCGGCTTCTCTCTTCTCTCTGGGACTTGACTCTGCTTGCCTCTTCGCGCATGCTCCTCCACACCACCGACCCCTCTGTCTAGCATCGCAACGCCAGGAAGCTCCCACACCTTCCCGACCCTGAGACAGAGGGCCAATGGCACGGTTTCCCTTCTCCATGTCCGGCCGCAGGAAGCACCAGCCGGCGCCTCAACTCACCGTCACGGAGCCCATGAGCAAGGCGCACAGAATCCTCGGGTCCACGCCGCTCAGCATCGATGCCCCCCCCAACTGGGACGATGCCTCGTCGGCGGCCATGAGCGACGACAGGTCCGGAACCACGGCCACGAGCTACCCGGACTCGGAGGCGCGGGGCCTCTACGACAACCACCCGGTGGGCATTGCAAAGTCGGAGAACGGCTGGGGCGACGACTCGGACGTCCTCCCACATCCTCTGAGGCTCAATGCGGTCGATGTCGGTGACGAATCCGACGTGGGCAGGACGACCGTCTCTAACCTGTTGAGAAAGAGCCACTCATCGTCAACAATCAAGTCCTGGTACGACAAGACGAAACTGCCGCTCTCCATCTCACAGCAAACCTCATCCTCAGCCATGGCCAAGGGCCCGCCGTCCACCAAGACCAAGGCGGCAAGGCTGCTCGACGTCGACGACATCCACGGCTTGAGCAGGACGATGAGGAAACCTGCCAAGCTCGACCTCTCAAGCGTCGTACAACGGTCTCGAGCTCCCAGGAAAGGCTCGCTACCGCACAAGCACGAGATTGACGATGTCCTTCTGGGACCCGATTACACGACGAAGTCGCCCTCCGCCTTGTCGCCCAACACGCCATCCACGCGACAGGTTCAAAGACGACGCACCAGGGAGAGCCTGCACTCCCACGCCGCCGAAAAGTCTCGGCCGGGGACCAACAGCAGCAATGGCAGCAATCCGTGGCCGCCCAAAAACGCCGCCCTCAGCGAGCTGCCCAGCCTCTACGACCACTATGAGCAGATGTCCCTCCGGCAAGTCATGAGGCAAGACGCGAAACTAGACACCTCCCTGACCGTACCGGGGAACCGGAGGGTGTCAGCAGTCCAGTCGCAGGGCCGACGAGGGAGCAAGGCATCGGACTGGCTCCGCACCGACCCCATGCCAACAACTCCGCAAAGCGCACTCTTCACCAAGCCTCTCGAGCCATCCCCGCCAGAAAACTATGCCACGAGCGTCTCGAGCCGACATACCAGGACGTCCAGGGCGTCTAGGACCACCGACAGGAGCTTCAGAGCGGCAGATCTCCAGCAGACGAGTGTGCTGATGCTCTCCTCCGAGTCCGAAGACGATGCCACCGACGACATTGTACCGCCTATTGCCACCGCCAAGAGCCCCGCCTCAGCCCCTGTCAGGCGTCCGTCCAACTTTGACAATGACATTCCCCAGCTTGACGCCTCCCGTCCAACGACGTCCAAGGAATCAACAAGATCTGAGAGGCGGCTGAGCAGATGCAGCAAATCGAGCAAATCGAGCAAACGTGCCAGTTTTGCACCGTCCAACACTTATATCACAATCCCCAACGCCTCTGAGCGCACCAAGACGCCAGTAATGGATTCTCGCTCCAACACCCCCTTTGGCAATGTTTCCCAAACAACAAACGGCTCGTCGTCCCGGCGAGCATCCTTCATGTCCGACTACTCGGGAAACTCGTCAATGACTTGGCAGAGCAAGTCTGGGTGCAGCATTCAGGAAGCTCGCGCAATCACCATGCTGAAGGCTCGCCGTCCATCGGATTTGGAGTTGGAGGAGCAAGAGGCAGCACAGCTGTCGCAGCGCATGGAATTTGATCACTCGGTCTTCCACCGCGAGTCCGTCAGTGGCTCCGCCGACCGGCTGACGCCGCCCTTGAGCCCTACCTCGGTTGACTTTTACCTCCGATCGGGCGGTTCCTCCATTGACGGACCTGGAAGCGATAACAGGCTGATGGCCGTGACGCGCCAGGAAGAGATGCTCCTGGCTGCGCTGCGACAGAAGCATAATTCCATCCGAGGCAATGCCCTGGCAGAGCTGGAGGCAGGCAACGAAGAGGGGGATGAGGAGGAGCGTCGGAGGATAAAGAGGGAATCTCGCTCTCAAAAACGGCGGTCAAAGGGCAATCGCTCCTCCAAGGCATCACAGGCGACCATTACCGATTCGACCTTTGACTTTGGATTCCCTGCTCCCCCTGCCTTTAAGAACGACTTGAGCAGCAGCTCGGCCGAGGACAGATTGTCGAGAAACCGATCATCAAGCCGCCAATCTTCGGGTAGTCGCCGCCCCTCATCAGCTGTGCCCATCAATGGCGACGCTCAGTCCCTCCGCAGTGACAACAGTCCGTCGCCAGCCCTCGCTCCGCCGAGAAGTATCCTCCGCAAGTCCAGCTACGAGTCAACCGTGGAGCAATTACAAGAGGAGGCGCCAGTCTACCTTGACGCAGATCCGAGCCCGGATCTGAGTGATTTCCGGGATTGGGAGGACGCCCTAGCTATCCCGTCAGATATTGTGCCGGATTCAGTGGCATCGCCGACTCCCCAGAAAGACCCCATGGGAAGGCGGCATAGCAGCGTCCGGTCCAATTCTGGGTCACATACCATGCTGCAGCCAGACACCTCCCGTTCCAACGGAAGGCGCCTAGCCGGCGTGGTGGAGGAGACGTTTGCCGATATCGAAGAGGAGGAAGACATCCCCCGGCCCGACAGCCCCATTTCCCCAGACTCCTTCCCCACCGTGCCAGAGAAGCGAACAACGCCGAGCAACATGGCACGCCTGAGCGCCGTTGGACCGGGCCTGCTGGGCGGCCTGAGTACTAATGAGCTAGGCTAGTGGGGAGACGACGATTGATCTAGTATGAATTTTACGACGACACAACTTGTACTACTACACACTTTCCTTACTCCATATTATATCATCGACCTGGGAGGCATGGCCTGCTGGTGGGCGGGGGTTTGTACAAATTGGGCTCGGGTAAGGGCCGGATTGCATGTTTGGTGCCCGGGGCACAGCACTCATTTGGATCGTTTCTTGTGTTATTATGGCGGTGACGAGCTGGGCGGTTTCGCGTCGTGTTGGATGGTACTGGGTTTGGGTATCCAGGGGGCCATCGCAATGATACCGGACATCGGGAGCCCAAATCTAGGAGGGAGGCTTGGCATCTACCTGCGGAGTTGTGTAGGAGAGAGCGGGAGAGGCGTGCGTCTTGTGGTAGCTATAAGCAGGCTTCGCATGCCTTGCCGCTCAATGTCCTTGCTTCAATATATCGCCATGCGGCGTTTACAACCCGAATATCCCTATCGGTGACACCTTACAAATGCAGCCTTGCACTTGGCAGCCGAACGGACCTCGGAAGGCTAGTAGAAAGGGAATTGCGCTTCTCGTTTCTTGGCTAAATGAATCATGGCTGTGTCTCGTCATGGAACGCGGATGCAGGGAGAGCTGCTTCCCCCATTGTCTTATGCCCCCATCTACTGCTTCCCCTCTCACACTCTAGCATCGCACCCTCCACCCTCTAGCAACGCACCCTCTCGCCTGTCGCTCGCTCGTCGCAAAATCATGAGTACGTCGACCCCTCGGGCGGTTGGGGAATCTTTTTATTCGACGCAGAGGCCATATACCTAGTCCCACCAGCACTGTTAGATCTCTTGCGCCACATCGCGCAAGGGGACGGTGGGAGGTGGAAATCGGGGGCTTACCTCCGCAGCTCGATGAGGACCGTCTCCATGGTGTTGTCGCGCTTCCACTGGGCCAGGCACGGCAGCTGCTTGGGGTCGACGACGCCGTTGCGCGGGTTGACGCAGGGCAGGTTGACCTGGCTGACGAACTGGATCGTCGGGGGTTCGTCGGGGTACTTGGGGCCGCAGTGCATCTTGACGCTGTAGATGCGGTTCTCGTGGACGGACTGCCCCTCAATCAATCACATCAGCCTTCCGGGTTCACACCAGGGCGGGCGAGTCTCGTGCCCCGGTCATCGGTCCCTCAAGAGCGAACAAGCGCGTGGATCGAGACGGGGGACATGGGACAAAGAAGGAGCCTTACGTGGGGAGGCCCCAGGATCGTGCCGTTCCAGTTGCTCATCAGCAGGTCCTCCGAGTCCTCGAGCCCGTAGCTGCAGGCCTCCGCGCCGAGGCCCTTTTCGCCCTTTTCCAGCTCCTCGAGCAGGCGGAAGTTGCGCGGGACCTTGGCGCCCATGGCTGCTGCTGTATCGACTTCTCCGTTTGGTCGCAGCTTTATCCGCCTCGGTCGGTTTCTGTCCGCGGAGGATCGTGGGCCAGAGGAGGAGGGGCCGTTGTCGGGTTGAAGTCTTACAAGCAAGCCGCAGGCGCGGGGCAGTTTCACTGTCCTCGTCGCTGTGGAACTGCTCCGCCCCGCGATACGAAGCGCTACGTCAAGTGCCAGCGGCGGGTAAATGTCGGCCCTTGGTCCGAGCTGCTGCTCGACAAAGCTGCCGTCACGAGCTCGCGACCTGGAGCTCTCAAACGTCACGCAACGCAACGCAACACCACCACCACGAACCCCAACACCCTGCCCCCTGTGGCCGATGCGCGGCGTCGTTCTCACCCCGCGGCTCTGACGTACGCCCCGCCGCACCATGGCCGCCCCATCCCTCACGCGCGCCGCCCTCCTCCGGGTCCGCGCCCCCCCGTCGTCGTCGCCGTCGTACGCAGCAGCGCGCCTCTTCACGACGACCTCGCGCGCTCTGCTCCCGTCGGGCTTCGCGGGCCCGCTGCCGTCGTACTTCCAGAAGCCGCGGCTGCCGGCCAACACCATCGTGCGCTTCGTGCCGCAGCAGACGGCGTGGATCGTCGAGCGCATGGGCAAGTTCAATAGGATCCTCGAGCCCGGCCTGGCGATTCTGATGCCCTTTATCGACCGCATTGCGTACGTCAAGAGCTTGAAGGAGGTGGCTATTGAGATACCCAGCCAGAGTGCCATTACAGCGGATAACGTGACGCTTGAGCTGGATGGTGTGCTGTATACGCGGGTGTTTGATGCGTACAAGGCGAGGTGAGTTGCTGCCTCCCCAGAGCGTCCAAGCCGACTTGGGGGCGAGAGATCATCACGGGAACCATGCTGACGCCCATCTCAATTCGTAGCTACGGAGTCGAGGACGCAGAGTATGCCATCTCCCAGCTCGCCCAAACGACCATGCGCTCCGAAATCGGCCAGCTCTCCCTCGACCACGTGCTCAAGGAGCGCGCCGCTCTCAACACCAACATCACCGCCGCTATCAACGACGCTGCCGAAGCCTGGGGCGTCACCTGCCTGCGCTACGAGATCCGCGACATCCACGCCCCCGCCGCCGTCGTCGAGGCCATGCACCGCCAGGTCACCGCCGAGCGCTCCAAGCGAGCCGAGATTCTCGACTCCGAAGGCCAGCGGCAGAGCGCCATCAACATCGCCGAGGGCAAGAAGCAGAGCGTCATTCTCGCCTCCGAAGCCATGCGCGCCGAGCGCATCAACACGGCGGACGGTGAGGCCGAGGCAATCCTTCTCAAGGCCCGGGCCACGGCCCAGGGCATCGACGCCGTCGCCCACAGCATCATCGACGGCGAGGAGGGCGCCAGGGGTGCCGTCAGCTTGACCGTCGCCGAGAAGTACGTCGACGCCTTTGGCAAGCTGGCCAAGGAAGGCACCGCCGTCGTGGTGCCCGGCAACGTCGGCGACATTGGCGGCATGATTGCCACGGGCCTCAGCGTCTACAGCAGGGTCGGCGAGGCCCAGGCCAGATCCATGGCCCAGAAGTCCATGGCTACCGAGCCCGCCGGCCAGGACGGTCGCCAGAAGAAGGCCCTCGAGCTGCCTGCCTCGGAAGAAGAGGCAGCGGAAATCAGGAGAAAGGAGATGCAGGAGACGATGCTCGACGGGTTCAACCAAACGGCAGCCAAGAAATAACGGCGTGCCCTTGCTCACTAGTCTAACATTATGCGGCCCTGGAGGTTACCAGACGGTGGCTTACAAGCAGGTGGTGGTTGTGAATATGTACCTATATCTGAAAAGCGACCGCCAAAGCGTTGTGCCAAAGGTTCCCCTTTGTGGTGTTGTCTGGTGCGAGGGGTGTTGTCTTGTACGGGGGAACAGGCGGGATGTATGGACGGCGCCTCAGCCGCGCGTGTATTGTACTCTAGGGACGATGGGTATCCCCAATTACGCTCTACGACGTGAAACCAAGCTGTAGCGTCCTTGTGCTAGCTGTATCTTGCGTGTCGTGGATGTTGGTTGATCGCTGTGGCTGGGCATGCGCGGATGCAGGAGTGTCGCGTGCCTCCAGATGCATCTGCACCTGCAAGGCATGCCATCTCATTGATCAATCGACGACAGGGGTCAGAGGCTCCCGTACCTCAACGGCCGTGCCAACACCACGCATTGAGCGGCTACCGTCTATACCCAAGGTTCCCGAACCATGTGTGATTGAGGGCAGGATGAGGCCTGTGCTGGACCGAAGAATAAATTTGCGCGTATATTATTGTAACAAATGGTGTATTGATGCAAAATCAAGTCGCTGTCTCATGGGCACCTCTCCTCGGGGATTAAATCGACTGTCGTCTCCGCCCTCTCCCCATTCCCTCCTCCAGGCCGTCATCGTTGTTGCATTCTCCCAAGCCCAGACTCCCGGCCCGAACGCGGGGGGGGCGTTTACAGCAGGAGGGGGGCGGCGGCCAGGAGAGCACCGACCAGCAGGTTCGGCGCGCTGGCGGCGCCGGCATTGGACGGGGCGCGCGTCGAGGTCGTGGCGGCCGCCGACGCGGAGCTGCTGCCGGCGGAGTTGCC
>PKSG01000126.1:0-32776 GCA_002916505.1 Tolypocladium paradoxum
ACTAGGCAGATACCACGTGCTTGGTCACGTGTTTATATAGGTTCTTAAACTTATAATAGCAATACTTATTTCAGAGTTTATTCTTTTTATGTATCATCAGGATATTGATTAAAACACATAGCTGATCTAGATTCTGTACTAAAGGTGCACTTAAAACCAGTTGTCTTGCACTATATATTTTCTAGTTGTTAGCATAAAATATATGCTTTATTATATAAAGAGAGCTTACCTTATTACGACAGTTCTGCGTAGCTTCTATAGCCATACATTTATTAATTCCTTGAATGCATCTCTATATTATAAAAAGAAAATATTAGTAGTCTTATCTAATTATTTAATTATTATATATATAAGATATAGTTTTACTTACACCTTTATGTAGTATAGCTAAAGTAATAGTAAAGAAAGTAAACATAATAAGTTTGTATTCCATTAAAAGATAGAAAAAAATCATACGTAGATATGAGTTTAATAATTGTTATAATAATTATAGTATCAGTATAAAATAACAGCTATTAAAAAGGGAAGAAAGAAATACCTTCATTTTTATACTTTATAATATAATATCCATCTATTATTTAAATCGCTTTTTAATACTCATAATTAAATTTTTAACTTAAATGCCGCGCTAATAACTTTAATAAACTAGACTCTATAATTGAGAGACTTATTTAAAAGGAGCAAAAAAAAAGTCCCGCATAAAATATATTTTAAACTAGTAGCTATAATAAACTAGACCGTAATTAAGAGACTTCTGTAAAAGGCGCAAAAAATCCCCCCATAAACTAGACCATAACTGAGAGACTTCTTTAAAAGGGGCAAAGAAAACCCCGCATATAATATATTTCCAAACTAATAGCTATAATAAACTAGACTGTGACTGACAGACTTACTTAAAAAGGTGCAAAGAAAACCGCGCATGCCATGATTCTGCGCCGGACATCGTCTCGGCTCTCTTGTCAGGGAAGCCATGTGCGAAGTAAGTAGGGTAGTTTATGGGTGGCTTTGACATTGAGTTGTCAACGTCTGCCGACGTATGTACACAGCCAAGCATGGCACTGTTGTTGGGCAGCCAAGCCATCGAGAATAACCTCGAGAAGCTTATTTAGAGGGTCGTCCTACATGTGTCTCGTGGCAGCCAAGACGCATGCGGAATGTGTTGATGCCAACCTCACCTACCCTGCAACTACAGCGCAACTAAGCTAAGAGAAGGCAGACTTCCTTTAATAGGTGCGTATAAACACTTCTATTTTGGCCTATTTGTTCAAATACTTAATCTAGAGTTTACTTCGCAAGGGCCTCCCCATTTTTTGTGCGTCGATGTGAACTGTCTACCAGTATACACCCAAGATGTGCTCTATGATTTTGCCAACAGAAAAACGGATCTTCCCCGGGTATCTTCCACAACTTCCAACCGACAACTCCACCCATGCATAGTCTATCGCCTCGGCGCCCACGCTTGCAGCCACTCCCTCATCCTGTCTAAATTACCCTTCTCGGCCTCGGCTGCCGCAACACACCACTCCAGGTCCCAGATCTTCTCGGCAGCCATCATCTCTGCCAGCCTCCGCCTCTTCTGGTTAGCCTCGTCAACACAGAAGAATATGGGCTCATCATGATTTGGAATCTTCTCGAGGAGCGGCTTCACCAAGGGCAGGGCGGCCTGAGCCGACGACCCCTTGGCGTCTAAGCCTGCGTTGGCCCTTCCGGTTTTGCACCACTCGTTGGCGCAGTGCGACTTTCCGCAGCCAGCCATCATCTGGCCCAGATACCGTCTCTCAATCCTCCTACGCAGGGCCTTGCCTTCCGGGTCATGCATGCTCACGTAGAGTGGCCCGAAGCACAGCGAGCAAAGGCCGATGTCGTTCCCGGGGCCTTGGCCTTGAGCTGTTCCAGCGCCTATTTGACCCTTGGGCCCGACGCCGTGCAGGGTTCTACCGCAGTTGACGTTGCGGCATATCAGGGGCTTTGATCGGTTGACCTTGTCCAACTCGTGGTGCCTTAGGTGCGTTTCCATGTCCCTCAAGCGAACAATCTTGTCGCAAAGGTGGCATTCGGTGGTGCGGGCTCCATCTGCCAACTCGTGCGCGGTCATCCCAGAGAGGACAACTTCTGGAGCCGGATTGAACGGATCTCCTTCTTGGGGTACCTCGAGATGGCAGAATCGACAGAGTATTATCTTCCCTGGACAGACGGTCGTCCGATGCCTTGCGAGGTCCGGAAGCGAGTTTGTGGAAAACTCGCACGATGGACATTGGCGCTCCGTGTGAAAGACCTCGTCATGCCTGGCCTTACTCGTCGCCGAGTTTCCGTGGGCACTGTCATGTTCGCAGTGCCAGTGTGCTTCCCACTCGGCGGATCCCTTCTTGAATACGGACGTGCAGTGCGGGCAGAGGATGTTGTTTCTGCGACAAAAGTTTTCGTGCAGAACAATTGTTCGCTTGGGGACCCATTGCAAACAGTTGTTGCACTGCTCATCCTCTGTGCTGTGATTCTCGCCGTCGATATCCATGGCTTCCGTAGGGCTATGACCCTGAGCTGCCTTGGCTCGAAGGGTGTATGAGATGGGGGCTGAGGACTGTTGCGCATCTGAAGCCCGGCGATGGGCATGAACCGACACAAGGATGCTTTCAGCACCTTCCAATTCCACATTTGTGGGAGAAATGGAGATGGACTTGCTTCCGCGCTCGGCAGGGCCAAAGCCACCAAAGACATGGGTTGACTCGCGAGGCAATGCTCTTTGTCGAGAGGACTTGGGGATGACAAATATGTCCAGGCCCTCATCTTCCGGAATACCGCTGAGAGTGATTGACAGCGGCTGTGACCGGTTCCACGACGGCAGCACATAGTCGACATAGTCGCCAGGCGACACTTGACCCTGGACATCCTTCCATATATCCAGCTCGCACCCCTTGGAACTCCCGTTTGCAGGCTCGGATTGTGCCTTTGTCATAATCTGGCGCAATGTCTCCCTGGCCTGCTCCTCGTTCAGGGCCTCGATATCCACCTCGAGGTCGGTATCGACGACGCAAATCCCATCGCCCTCGGGAGCGAACTTGTCCACCAAGAACTTGAATGTTTCGCCCTGGACGCCATTGACCGAGAGAACGGCATCTTTGGTGAGGCAGGTGAAGTTGTCTCTCAGATGACGTTCCAATAGAGATTTCCAATCATCTGGGTTGTAGCCCGCTTCGAGCGGTCGCAGTCGCACGTACGTGCCCTTGGGCAGCTGCTTGGCGTGGACAATGATTTGGACGCGCGACGCAATCGAGTCGTCGGCCGTGGGATCAATGGGGTCATCGCGGGAATGGCCGTTCGTAGCGAGCAGGTCCTTTTCCCCGATGCCCAGGGCCTCCAACAGGAACGGACTTAGACCCAACGTTCCTTCAGGAGCAGAAAACTCGCGAATGCCCGCATAGACACCGTTGTTGTTGGCTGGGTTCACTAGATGGAACATGAGCGGGTGCGGAAGCTGCTGGCTGTTCTCGTGACGCTCGTAGGCGCTTGAGAAACCAGGGTTGTATGTATTCAGAGGGTCGAAGGAGGTGAAGGTAGCACCGGCGGGTTGGCGGGACGGCGCCGCTGCGAGAAGCTGCTCGAGGGCGGATTGAGGGAGGATGATCTTGTCGCCGGGGAGGTTCTTGGAGGATATGGACGCGGGAGGGAGGACGGCGTATGCGCCGAACCAGCGCAGGGCAGGGGGCTCGTCCATATCCATGCCTCGAGGAGCTGTTCTTTCGATGCGATGGTTGGCGGCGCGGCGGGGGGTGAGGTGTGCGAGGCTGGTATCGCGAGGCGGCAGCTCCGTCAGGGTTGTGCAACTCGGCGAGGCAAAGGGGGCCATCCATGTCTGAACAAAGAAAATAATAAATGTAGCAATGGGAGCAAATCACAGACGACGACTGCAATCGAGATGCGGACGCGCAAAGGCGACACTGCTCAGTCAGCGGATTCCGTCATGTTCCATCCGTGGCGAGCCACTGGAGTCACGTGCTACCGTTGTGTGTTGTGGACGAGTGTTGGATGCACCATAACTGGTCAATTGCTGCCTTTGTATTTCAACCATGGGAGAACAATGCTATACGCGGGGACTCGTGCCTGTGAGAGCTTCAAGGGCCTAGTAGTGCGCATTGCTTACGGAGTACCTCGGGTTGAGGTGCCAACTTCTTGCTCGGACGATGCAGCTTCCCGCCGGCACCCCGTCCGGTCGTCGGCCCGGGGCCCGATTCGTCTCTCCACATCCAGACGCCGAACCCTGATTCCTACCAAGTAGTACTCGTATCCGTAGTCCGTCCAGCTTGGCCGGGATATTAGTCTGGCGCACCCTGTCTGCCCGAAACGGCCGGCGAAAGGGGCCATCACCCTGGCACGACCGGCGAGTTGGAACAACGTAGCGGTGGCTGCAGCTCGGCAAGGTGACTGCATGGAGGAGTCCCAACAAAATGCTGCGGAGGTACGAAGTACGGAGTACTCCGTACATAAGCGCATTACGTCTTGACTGCCCATTCGCCTCCGTCGGTTGACGCCTCTGTCGGTTGACCGCGCGTGGCGCCGCAGTCGATAAGCGTTCCCATCGGCAAATGCTCCGGGGTCCAGATGCCCGTATTCGTACTTCGTACGCGTGTTTGCCTCTGTGTGGTCCCCTTGGCCGTCTCAGGCGCCCAGCTCGTAGCCCACGCGGCCGAGACACGACACATCCGTGCCCAGAATAGACTCCCGTGGTTGGGAGGAGGGAGGAGGCGACGCCGAGCGTGATCCCGTACACCACCACCCTGCAGCCCATGTCTTGGCCTGTCTTTGCTCATCTCGAGCCGCGCCTGGCAACCGCACAGCAGCTGTAACCTCGAGCGGCACTTCAGACAGCGCCTCGCTACCCGTTACCGGCAGCATCGACACGCCGACGGTTCGACAAGGCCTGCCCATCCGCACAGCTACCCAATCCCACCCCAGCTTCTGTTTCAGCGAATGGGCCTCTGACCTGCCCTGCCCGCGTTTGAGCGGCGGGAATGCAATTTGGGTCTGTCTCACAGGCCCCGTCACCGAGTACAGGCGTACGAGCGTCGCGTACGAGTACATCCGCGCCCCGAGCCACAGATTTAACCTTACTCGACATCTCTATCTTACAAGTATGTCGCACCCCAGCCCAGATCTCGGACCATCTGGCATCTATCACTCATCATCAATCCTCACCCTCGCCTGTCCTCTTTTTGCTGCGCAACGAGACGACGGCTATTGACTGCCTGTGGTACACCACCAGACGCTGCAACACATCTTTGCAACGACACCTAACGATACGTACCTGCGCTCCGTTATAAGCCATCGTCTCAACCTCTTTGTCCCCCCCTCCTCTTTCAACCCTACGCCTCCCTCTTCCCGTGTCCTGGCAGCCTGACATGAGCCACGCTACCGTCAACGGTCAAACGCGTGAAGAGCTCGAGACAACATCGCCATCCCTCTTTGACATCCTCCACAACTCCCTCGTTCTCAGGAACACCGTCCCCTACCTCCCCGTCTCAGCTCTCCTGAGTCTAGCTGCGACCGACCGAACTTTCAGGGCCCTCGTCTTCGGAACCCCGGGCGTGTTTCGACATCTCGACCTCACCAGGGTCAAGAACGCCCAGTTTGACATTGACGCGATCGACCACGGTGGTGAAGTCTGGCGCAACGTCCAGCTCGATGAGAATCTGACTGAAGATGAGTGAGTGGCCGCCTTTTCATGACGGCCGTTCAATGTCTGGTGCCCATGACTGACACGTCCCAGCTTCTACTCAGGACCGCTGAGAGGCGTCTTCTCGACCCTCAAACGGCGCAACATCCTCCAGGATGTCCAGACCCTCATCCTCGATGGCCTCTCCGTGACATCTGAGCTGTGCTACGAAATCATCAACGACGCCTCCTTCAGCGTCCGCATCCTGTCCATCCGCGACGTCAAGAACCTGAACCAGGGGAAGTTGCGCGGCGCCTTGCAGTATGCCTGCCGCAAGACCCGCCCGGACAGCTCCCCCCGGCTGAAGGCGATCTACGTGTTTGGCCCCAAGAACTCTCTGCCTTTGGCGGAGTCGTCGGCGGCGCCGGCGGCTGGGGCCGGACAGCACCGCTGCTCGTCCATCGGCTCGGGATGGAACCACAAGAGCCAGATGGCCCTGACCACCTCTCTCCAGCGCGAAGGCGACGCTTGGTGGTCGAAAAGGGGCCGCGTCATTTCGCGCCCAATTTCGGACGAGTGGGTCAATTGCATGGTGGCTTGTGAGGGCATCATCGCCTTCGACGCCGTGCTCTGCCAGGGCCCCCGGCACCGCAACTCTTCTGCCTTTGGCAAGACCTCGCTGCGAGCTGATGGCGGCTTCGCGGTGGCGACACATGCAATCTCCGGTTGCGAGGACTGCGGCAAAGCCCCCGAGGGACTTGTTCACCCGACGTCTACTTCTCCGGCGAGCCTCCCGCTCCTCGCTCCCCCGCCGCTGCTGTCCTCGTCCGTCCGCGCCGCAACCTCGCCTCACCACCCGTACCTGCCCTTCGTCGCTCGGTGCTTGGACTGCCTGCACGAGCGGTACTGCTCTGGATGCCACAAGTGGTGGTGCGAGAGCTGCTACCAGCTACCGGGACAACAGGGACCTCAGGTCGACGTCAGCGACTTCGTCGTGGTGGAAGATGACGAGGACGGTACTGTGAGTGAGCCTGAGAGCCTGGAAGCACTGTCTACGACTCCGAAGATCAAGGTACGAAACAACATCTGTCATCAATGCACCGCTGGGAACGAGCCGGCAACCTGAAAGGCACACTCTCGGATGATGTTCCGGACACGGCGACGAAGTGAAATAGATAGCTGTCAGGCTGGTTTGCAACAACCTTCCTCAAATTTGTATGCGGAACCGGTTGTCACCTTGAGCTGTGGGCGGAAGGAGCATCGTCCGATCGGATCTTCTGTGGCGCAAGGAACGTCTGCTAACGTGCTGCGAATAGACCCGAATCTCCAAGAGCTGCTGGGAATGCGGCAACAACGTGAGTCCCGGACTGTCTGCCAAGGAAGACGACAACTGACCCAAATGCATAGTGCGACTCTTGCATCGATCAAACTCAGAGGGTTTGCAGAAAGTGCTGCGGCGGGTACTGCATCATCCACAACGAGGGATCCTCTGCGAGCCACGTAAGTCTCAAGAGATATGCGGTCAAGGAGTACGAATGCTAACTGTTTTCCTAGTGTGATTGTACGTCTCCCGGGAGTTTCGTTTCCAGACCAGCTCACATGGATAGAGATGCTAACCGTGGATTAGGGTGCGTATCGCGAGGCCGCGGCCTTGGGCGTCTGTAAATTTGGCCCCAGGGGCCCTGGCTACGAGATGGCATGTCACGCCGGGGTAACGTCCAACATTCACGGTGATGTGAGTTGTTGTCGAAAGGCCATTACGCTCGACCACCGCATTGCGAGCCGGAAGACATAAAAATTGGTGAAGCAAGCGTGGTAGGATACACCAAATACAGCATCCAAGACCGAGGCCCGTCGCGGCCGACACGATAGCGCCGGACGTCGCTTGGCTCGGGTTCTTTTCTGCACGGTTACGTTTTTTGAGGGAGTACTCGTCTTCATCTAGGAACAATACACCACTCTCTTTCAAGGAATAGCCTCTGCAGATGTTCAATCGCTGAAACCATCCTGCCTTGACTCAGTGATCAGCTTGGGGCGTACTATCTCCTGTCCTGGTTTGTCTAATCCATACTCTGGACAACAGTTGCTCTCCTATGAGACGGGCTTGACCTCCACCTCAGCGCCGCTATGAATATCCTACGTCGTCTCGCGATCCTGTTCTAAATAAGGCGTAATTCCCAAACGTGTCGGAAAACGGTGATCTGACGCCTCAGGGCCTGTAGGTT
Source organism: Tolypocladium paradoxum (assembly GCA_002916505.1). Lineage (NCBI taxonomy): Eukaryota > Fungi > Ascomycota > Sordariomycetes > Hypocreales > Ophiocordycipitaceae > Tolypocladium > Tolypocladium paradoxum. Next base: position 7,873 of record PKSG01000126.1, read on the forward strand.
TCAGGCCACTGTCCCGCGTCGTCGCAGATGTTTGCGACTTGCTCTCACCAAGCATCGAGCTGTCTGAGCACAGACTGTGTTTCGTTTCCATATAATAGTATATCCCACTCGGGGAAGGGGACGCGACGGGTGCCAGGGCGCCGTGGCATCCGATGGGACGTGCCTCAGCGGCATCGGCCACGACACTCCCAGTCGCGCCGTAATTAGCCCTCGGTCACAGAAGCCTATGGCACCTGGATGCCCGTCGCAAACTTGCGCGCCACCAGTGCCGCGCCAATCTCTGCGTACTCTTGCTTCGTGACGGCGACCTTCTCGATGTTGGCGTGGTTGGCCATGTTGGCGGCGCCGGACCAGGTGCTAAGAATGGGATCCGCGGGCCTAGCGACACGCACAACGCAGTCGTCCGGGATGCGCTGTACTACCTCCTTCTGTAGTCGCTGGATGAAGCCGTCAAACAAGGCGTTGCCGCCGACCACGACGATGTTCGCCAGGAGACCTGGCCAGAGGCCGATCGGAAGCTGCTGCAGTGATTGGTGTATGAGGTCTGCGAGCCCGGGCTGTCGCATACCCATGTCGGATGGGTTGAACACCAGCTCCGGGACTGTGAAGCGTTCGTTGCGCAGCGTCAGGACATCCTCGTCCGCCTGTTTGGCAGCGGCCATCTTCCTCGCTTTGGAGTGCCTCGCCGGGTCGTAGTCGCGGAGCTCGCCCTTGGTCCTGGCGTGGAAGTCGGGTAAGACGTAGTCCTTCACGATGCCGCCGCCAGTCAGGTAACCCTCGCGCCGTTCCCCCCTTGTGCCCTTCCACGACTTTTCCATGTCGGCCTTGAAATCGGCCGAAACGTAACACGCCGCCTCCTTCATTTCGTTGACGATGTACGTGTCGTTTCGCACGTCAAAGTGCCGCAGGGATATCAAGCGAGCCAGGTAGTTGGTCATGGTCTTGCCGCCAACGTCGAGCCGGCGGACAGCGGAGTGCAGCGGCTGCCCGCGAAGGACAGGCGTGACGGTCGTGTGGGAATAGCCGGAGTCGACGAGGAGGAAGACTTCGGCGGGAGTGGCCGCAGCTGTGGGCGCATCTATCGGTGTGCGGAAAAGACTCTGGACATCGTGGTAGGCATTGAAAGCCGGCCCTAGGTGGTTCACGTCAGCGGCGCCGAGCGTCGCCTTGCTCAGTTTCCAAGGTCCCATACCAATGCCTCGATAGTAGCTTGCAAAGCCGTATTCCTCAAACACCACTTGGTCGCAGTTGGTTTGCAGCGCCGGCAGACCGTTTGGTGGCTCCGCGAGGATCAGACGCATCTCGCTGGGGTCGCATTTCATTGGCGCTTTGTCGTCGAATAGCTCGTGGTCCCAGATCTCCTTCTGTGCCTCCCAGTTGACGATAAAGCCCTTCTCGACCGGTCTCCGGAATTGGATCTCGCCATAGTCGCGACACTTTTCAAGATCGGAGCCGACGTAGATCTTTCTCGCGCGATCGCGCGCGATGCAGTTGGGGGTGATGCGAGGTTCGTCTGCGACGCCATCGTGGACGATGCCAGCCTTCAAGGTATGGGCGCCATTGTCGAGGACCAGCGTCTTCGCAGGGCGAGCTGGAGCGGCCGGTTTGGATTTGCGACCCCCTGCCATGGAGTCGCAGTGTAGGGGACTGCCAAAGCGAGCTTGACAGAAACCCCGGGAGTGGGAGCGAGATCTTTACCGGACAAGAAATGCCATGACTCGCGATCTTGCAAGGGGCCCAATAGATGTACGGGTCCCCGTATATCTAAGGGATACGGGTCCCCGTATATCTAAGGGATACGGGTCCCCGTATATCTTATATAAGCCTCGCCGGCGGCGGGATCCAATAGGTCCACGGGGCCCCGTGGCAGATTATGTAGCATCGCCGGCCACCACTAAATGTGTGCATCTACAGGGCTCTAGGCCAAATCGCAGGCACGCATCGCAGGTATCGCAGGCCCGCATCGCATCTACTTATAGGCTCGTAGGCATCGTAGACACGCAGGCACGCAGGCATCGTAGGCACGCACGTATCGCAAGTATCGTAGGCACGTATCGCAGGCAGGCACGTAGCATGCGATACGTGCCTGCAATACTTGCGATACGTGCTGCTTACGATGCCTGCGATGCGTGCCTATAATGCCTACGATGCGTGCCTGCGATACGTGCCTACGATGCCTACGATGCCTGCGAGCCTGTGTGCCTGCGTGGGTGCCTGCACACACTTTGGTAGTGGCCTAGAGCCCTGTAGATTCACATGTTTAGTGGTGGCCGGCGATGCTACATAATCTGCCACGGGGCCCCGTGGACCTATTGGATCCCGCCGCCGGCGAGGCTTATATAAGATATACGGGGACCCGTATCCCTTAGATATACGGGGACCCGTATATCTATTGGGCCCCATCATGTAAACACTGATTACATAATCACGACTTACCTCCACCTGGCACAAGGGCTCGATCTGAGCTACTCGTACTCGACACCTGGATCCTGGAGGAGTCAATGGGGTATGGGAATGAGCTGGAGAGTTATTTCCTGGATTTAGTGAACCAAGCAGGGGTGGGCTCACGTCATGGGGAGCGCCCATCCTCGAGAGTGGCTAACACATCTTTCTCTTGTGCAGCCACGAACTAGCTGACAAGTTGCAACAAACGACTCGTGAAGAGCTACCTCAACCACTGCCACCCTTAGCCAACGGCAAGGCTCCCGATCGAAGGAATGGCGCCTCAAAGCCAACCACGTGCCCCCCATCGTCTCTGTAGAAGAGCACCCTGTCCATGGGCTCACCACCGTAGTGCACCCAGTCCCCCAGCGTCCACATGACGCAGTCGTCCATGAGCGTGCCGGAGCTGGGAAGATCCGACTTGCCAATCGAGGCAAACTCAGGCCAAAGACGCCAGACTTCACGTGTTACCGGCTTGCCATTCAGCGTCGTCTTCTCGTCCAGGTCGGCAGGGAAGAGTCGCACGGTTGAGCCGAAGTTGGCGGTGAATTGGCCCATGGTGAGGGACCAGACCTTCGTCATGGCCTCGAGAATGTTGGAGCCGTTTCTGTGAATTGAGGATATTACGAGAGAGTCCTGGTCTACGTCAAAGGACGCCTCGATCATGCTGGCGTTGTTCTTTGCGCAGCCGGTTTTGAACGTGCGGGCGTACTCCTGCTTGGCTTGCTCCCTGGAGGCCTCGTCCGCTGCCGGGACAAAGGTGCCAAGCAGGGCATCGGACAAGAACGTCACGGCATTCATAGGCCCTGCAGTCAACACCACGAGACTCAAGCCGTACTCGTCGACTACAGAAAACTGGCTGCGGTAGGACTGGGCACCGCCGCCCTTGGCGAAAACGGTGATGGGGTGAGGATGCTTGGGTGTGAGGTTGTGCGGACGGAAGATCTCCCACGGCATGCCGACTGCGCTGAATGCACCGCTGTAGGCCACAGGCTTGAGCCACTGATGTACTTGCGCGGGTGTGAGATCGATGGAGCGCGTCAAGATGGCATGGGCAAACTTGGACAGATCGGACAGCGACGAGACGAGGCCGCCACCACTGAAAACAGTCATTAATGCCCCTGAATAGGTATGAATGGAGACTTACGGTGCGTTGTAGCCGTAGTCTGCACCCCAGCTGCTGTCGCCAGGCGGGATGACGGCTCGTTTATCATCGCCGGGAGAGGGCATGGTGTTTTGTAGATTGAGCGGTTTGGCGACGACGTCTTCTATCAGCTGTGTGTAAGTCTTTCCCGTGACCTCTTCGATGGCCATGACGAAGATGGTAAAGCCGATGTTGGAGTACGCTGGTCGTTCCATTGGTGCCACGACGGGATATGACTTGGTCATGCCCTGCAAGAAATCTAGAGCTAGAGTCAGCACTTAGTGGGAGGTGAGTTCGAGGTGGGAATGCTTGCCATTCTGAGAACAGGGGCCGTTGAGGGCCATGACGCCGCATGGGGGATATGCCAAGTCCTCGATGGGGGGGAAGCCGTACGCGAGGAAGACCTCTCTGAGATAGTAAAACTCGGAGAAGCCATCTAGCAGCACAGTCAGTAACAGTTCTCCCACGTTACCAGTGTACTATGTACTACTCACAATTTGCTGGGGCACCCGAGAGCTGCGACGCAAGCATTCTCAGAGTCACATCCTCCCAGTGAATACGAGACTCTGAATCTCTCAGCCTCGAGAGGTACTTCGTCACAGGGGCATCGATGTCCACGTCGCTCTTGAGCAGGATGTAGTCGGAAATGACCTTTGTCACAGAGCCAATGAGATACTGCGAGTCTCGATCGAGCTTCTTGGTGCCTTTGACGTTGTTCGCAGCCAAGTGGTGGTACTCCCAGAGAGGTACCCCTGGATCCTTCTGGTCCTTGGAGACGACGGCGAGAGAGAAGGAGACGTTCTCGACGGGCCAGCCGGCTTTGATGGCACCAGAGACGGCGGCATCGAGGGTCTTTTTGAGGGTGCCCGCGGCGTCTTTGAAGGCGGGGTTGTCCTGAAGGGCTGGCTTTGGGAGCACGGGGCCTTCGGGTCGACAGATGAGGGCGGCCGAGGCCAGGCCGGAGAAGAGTGGCAAGAGGAGGCAGGTGTCGCACTTCATCTCGAGTCGCTCCAGGGCCAAGTTGCAGTGGCTTGTCCCGAGACCACCTCTACGGACTCATCCTCGCCCCTTTATACTCTTGTTGGAAGCCATAGCTACCGACACAAAGACAATATCCCGATGCTTACGCCGCCAAGAACATGGATGCTCATCTAGAAGCCGAGATACGATCAGGGCCCCAGAGAGCCCTCACCAACGCCAATCAGAAGCAAGCCGACGTCCAGATCCAGACCCCAGCATCGTCTCCTTGTCCACAGCTGCTCGACAAGACGCGGCGATCTGCAGGGAACCGCGCGTTGTGGCGTGCAGAATTGCGGGGCGGCAGCTCGAGGTCGAACCCGAGATACGGTACGGCTCGCGAACGAGCGGTGCGCAAATCATCTTTACTTGTTGTTGGCAGTGCGACGATCGTGGAGCTGCGAGTAAGACTGCGTGGCCCGGCTTCCAGATGACGAGGAAAGCCGTGAGCACCATTCTGTAAGTTGGGCGCGGCCGGTTGGTGGGCCAATTATTGGACATGGGAGAGCTTCGTCTCTTGCAATTCACGCTGCTCGTCGCGTCGGATTAGATTTTCGCGCTGTCTAGCATCTTCCCGGGTATCAACCCCCATCGCTCTGCCAGGTCATCCGTAGGAACTGCGCCCTTCACCGTCCTCGAGTTGGCAAACACCTCCCCTCCGCTCTCCCAGGCGTAGTCCCTCCACGACCCTAGACTGGGCCACATCTGGTCCCGTACAATCGCTGCAATCTTGTCCTTCCTCTGCGCCGCGGCGTCGTTTGCTCCGCTTGCGAGTCCGACGACACTCTTCCAGAGGCTCCACGTCTCCTCCAGCTCCTCCACGGCGGACACGCCCATGACGCTGACGCCGATCCGCGACGGCAGACCGTCCTGGTCGACGCTCGCGTCAGCGAGCACGCTTGATGGATATGCCACCGTGCCAAAGGGCGCGCCGATCTGGGTCCAATTTTCTAGAGCCCATCGGATGGCGACCTCTTCGAGGTGCTCGCCGCTATGCGAGGCAATCGATGCCAGGTCGTTGCAGGCCTTGCGCAGGGCAGGCGGTGCTGGGTGCCACGATGCCATGGGGCCGTTATCTACGCCTCTGGTCGTCAAGAGACCCATGCCCAGCATGCTGGCGTTGAGGACACACTCAACTCCGGCGCTGCGAAACCGCTCCAGCAGCTCTGGTCGCCCCAGCTGGCCGTTCTGCACGCAAAAGTGGCCGTACGACAGGACAGCATCCAGCGGCTCGCCGGTCTGCTCCAGTATCATTTCCGCGAGGGAGGCCAGCACCTCGACCGGGTATCCGCTGATGCCGACGTAGCGCAGCAGGCCGTGGTTGCGCAGCCGCCGCAGCTCCTGGACGGCGCCGAGGACCTCTGCGGGCGAGACAAACTCGACGTCATGGGCGTAGACCAGGTCCAGGTACTGCGTGCCCAGCCGCTCGAGACTCCGGCAGACGCTGTACCGGATCCAGGCCGGCGAGTAGTCGAACTCGCTGACCGCGATGCGCCCGGCCTTTGTGATGAGGAAGTATCCCTGTCGCGGCGGCGGCGGCGTCGGCGTCCGCAACGCATCGCCGAGGAGGATCTCAGAGGGGCCGTAGTACGGCGACGTGTCAAAGGCCGCGACGTTGTGCTCGAGCGCGCGGCGGACGATGTCGGCGTAGGGCATGCGCGTCGGGTCGGCGTGGTACTGCGTGTTGAACGTGGCCGTCCCCAGGATCAGGGGAGGCAGGACTTGGGAGAGCGGCTTGCGCGGGACTGCCATGGCGGCGTCGACGGCGCTTGGCAAAGTCACCTCGACTTGTGAAGCCCACACATGGTCGGGTGTGGATGGCGGGATGCTCTTCTTTCCGCTGGGGAGAGGAGCGCAAAGATGGAGAGTGCTGGACCCGCTCGGAGCTCCCTCGGACAACGAGAGAACAGAGTAGGAGGGTTTGTCAGCCAATGATGTTGACGGAAGAGAGTTTGATGTGCGCACCAGACACGATTAATGAACCAGATGCCAGAGAGGGCAAGACCAACAAGATGGTAAATTCAATTGAAATGCCGTTCGCAACTGGCCGTTATGGGCAGATTAGGCTCTTGTCTGCATGTAGATCGCGCATATGACTCACTAGCAGGCGTATCTTAGTCTAGGTCGTTGAGGACTTGAGGAGGCATTAATTAAAGAAGGGAAATGGGTTTGCGCATGTTCACGTCGGCGACGGGAATACCGTCTCATCGAGAGCAAGAACTTGCATTCGGGTTGGAATGGGTTACACCAGTCCCTCCGCTACCACATTCATCGTCAACAGCCGCAAGCATCGTGTCTCGGATACTTCTGCAGTTTAGTGGGCAGCTGTAGTTTCGTATACACGTCATTAGCCCGTCATCAGGTTTTAGGATCAGACAGAGCTGCTGTCAACAACCGTTGGTCTTGCCGCTTCGTACCGACTAGTTACATCTCAATCTGGAAACCATGTATGGACCAACCCCGGGAGGGGCCCGGCGTTTGCGAGTCCAACCATCACCACAGCATCTCAATCTCTTCCTCCTCTCTCGAGAGGCGCCCTTTCTAGAGGTCCCTGGTCGATTAATACAACCACGTGCGCTTTGCTTTTTCGATAACTAGCCGTCCAGAGCCTAAGCTCCCCGCATAAACTATCTTATGGTTGGAGAATGGAGAGGCCACGGCCGTTGAGGCACGACGGCAGAGCCGGAAACACGAGATTAACAGCCGGAGAAGACATGGAAGCAAATCCGTCAGGAGAAGAGAAAGGAAATGGGAATTGCCAGGGAATCGCCCGAAGAGGAACTCGAAAACAGCAGGCTGATCCTTAACTTGGCTGATGGAGACTAATAGGCGTTGTCGTCTTACACAAACTATTGACTAGGATGGTCACTCTTCATCTCGGCAACATCGTCGTCAAATCGGACAGACGCATCCGCCTCGAAGAAGCCGACGCGCTCCGCATAGCCAAACAAGCCGGCATACTTGTGCCACAAGTATATGCCGTAGAAGAGTTTCCAGACGGCAGGACTTGTATTCGAATGGACTATATTGAGTGGCAGACGCTCGAGACCGCCCGATACATCGGCGCATGCGACGGAAAGGAAATCTACGAGAGTCGGATCACCATGCTTCCACCATTCGTGACGAGCAGGCGTTCATAGGATATTTCCTCTCCGATCTTAAAATACCCGAAGGAATTCCTCCTCCAATCTACATGCCTTCGCTCGTCGACTACGAACCAACCATCGAATTGTGCTATCGCACTAATCTAGCGCCCAGGAACGTCATTTTCCAGGACGGGAGAGTCAAGGCCTTGATAGGTTGGGCGGAGGCCGGGAGGTACCCAGAGTACTGGGAGCATGTCAAGTTCTTCAAGCGCAATTTTGCTGGTAACAATCTCCGGTCATACGCCGGCGACATCTTCCCGCAACTCTACCTGACGAATTGGTGGGCTATTTGGCCCTCTCTCAGTGGCAGGATTCGTAGTCATTGGTACGAGTGGCTTCCTTGCGCTCTAGAGTCCTAGACGTTCAGATAGGCGGAGAACTGTCAATAACAAAAGTAGGTGCTCGGCGAGGAAGAATATATATAAACAGGTAGTTTGACGGGGAAGATGAACACACCCCACGACAGGGGCTGTGCTGGGGGCCCAGACACACCTACATGTATATAAGAGATGCGTGTCTGCCAACCTGAGACTTAAGGAGGCACGCTTTGTAGAATTGACATGCCCATGGGCGCCCTTTTCTTCCCCTAATCGTTACCAATGAGTAAGAGTGAATAAGGCCATCTGGCTAAGTGAGTAAAGATAAAGTGAACTACCCTAGCCTGGTACGAGACTGTGGACTACTACCGAAGCTGCCCTTTCTTGCGACTAGATGGTTTAAGTGAGTAAATCCCCCGTTGAGTAACCGCTAATACCCGATAGAGTTAAGTGAGGCCTCGTCCAGACGCGCAAGCACTGTACTCTCGGTGTGTGTGTTCTCTTCCGTCAAAGCAGTCCATCTATATAAATGCCCTGTAAAGGACCATTGCTAACAGCGAGAAGCATAACAACGTCCTGATTCATCGCCACTGCATCCGCCCACAGTGCTTATCACATAACAAGGGTTACAAACTAGCATGATATAAGAGACTGTTGTGGATAGTGGTGTCTGACTCGGACTGGTTTGACCATCGCTTGACCATCTTTTGACCCTCATTTCAGCCCTCGACTGACCTTGTGATATGTGAAAATGCCGCAACTCGCGAGTCGCAGCGGAATGCTTGTTTTGAGAAACTCGCAGAGCACAGTGGCACACCCCCTATCGCTCTACAACCCACAACCCACAGCTGAAGCTTCTTCCAAGCAAATACGAACCAGGCGACCAATTATTTCGATTTAAGAATCCGACATCCCCTGTAGCGCAATAGGTTAGTCTGACTCTTAACCAGGAGGCTGAAAGTTCGAATCTTTCCGGAAGAGCTCCTCTTGTCTTGGTTGTATTTTTGCAGATTTTCCTGGGTCATTTTTATCGTTGTCGTGAAGCTGGGCAACTGGGCTGGTCAATAGACGGGCGAGCCATAATAGTGAGCGGTGGGGAAACCGCTGGCGAATAGAGATTCAGGCCCGCCAGAGAATTGCTGCGTAACTCCGAAGTAGGTTAGAGGTGGTGCATATGACGAGTGGCGAGATATTAAATTTAGCGGAAATTCCTGCTTTCATTTCACATGAGACAAGAGAAAAGGTACAAACAGTTGACGTTGATATTTAAACGTAGATTTACAACTGATATGACGGTAACTCAAATTATAATGCGTCTCACGTCTAACACCTCAATTCCCCAGGGGGAAGCTCATCAATCATATCACCACGCACTAGATACCACCATGAGACCAGCCCTTCGCTTAGACGGCAGAGCGGTGTTCGATGCCCTCGGCAACCGGCTTCTCCATATACTCGCCCACACCCATGGAATTGGCAAAAGTCGTGTGGGGCCTCCACTTGGCCGACTTGCGGGGGCTCGTCTCCTCCATCATCCTGTCGACCTGCTCCAGGGACAGGCCCTTGGTCTCGGGGATGAGGAAGTAGGCGTAGACAAAGGCGCAGCTGCAGAGGCCGCCCCAGACGAAGAAGACGGACGATTTCATGTTTCCCTTGTCCTTGCCGACCATGTAGGGGGTGATGACGGCGATGATGGTGTTCCACAGCCAGTTGGAGGCGGTGGACAGGCCGACACCGCGGGAGCGAATGGGCAGCGGGAAGATCTCGCCAATGACGATCCAGGCGCCGGGACCCCAGGTCGAGGCAAACCAGAAGATGAAGATGGCGATGAAGGCAATCTGGGCGTTGACGGCGGGGATGTTGTCGGCAATGTCCTTGGTGTTGTCGGCGGGATCGGGGTGGGTGTGGTTGAAGCCGACGGCGACGCCGATGATGGCGACGAGGAACTGGCAGACCAGCATGCCAAAGGCACCGACGATGAGGATGGTGCGGCGGCCGAAGCGCTCGACGGTCCAGAAGGACAGAGGCGTGGACAGCACGTTGACGAGGGTGAAGATCATGGAGATGAGGAACGAGTTGCTAATGGCACCGGTCGACTGCAGGAAGGGGGTCGAGTAGTAAAAGATGAAGTTGACACCAGTCCACTGCTGCATCATCTGCAGAGAGGTACCGAGAATGGTCCGCCGCAGGTTAGACTTGGACTGCCACAGGCTACCCTTGAAGCAGTTGGCCCAGCTGCCGAACCAGGTGGTGGAGGGGATGAGGGCGCGCTCGTACTCCTCGTTGGCGATGATCTCGGCAATCTCGCTCTGGACGTACTCGGAGTTCTCGGGCTGGCCACGGACGCGGGCCAGGGCATTGATGGCGCGCTGGATCTCGCCCTTCTTGACGAAGTAGCGGGGGGAGTCGGGGAGGAAGAGCAGGCCGCCGCCGAGGATAATGGCCCAGGGGAACTGGATGGCGATGGGGACACGGTATACGGCGGTGCTGGAGTAGTTCTGGGTCGCGTAGACGACAATGGACGCCAGCATGATGCCGATGGTGATGCAGAACTGGTAACCGGCGACAAGGGCGCCACGAACCTTGCGGGGGCACTACATGGAATCAGTCAGCTCAGCTGTACTTTGGCTCTCGGGGGGTTTGAGGCTGACTCACAATCTCAGACATGTACAAAATGACAATGGCAGACTCGAAGCCGACACCGACACCGGCAATGAGACGGCCGGCGACGATGGGGCCGAGCGCGCTGTCTGGGTTCGTGATCATCTGGACAACAACACCGGCCGCGTAGATGACACAGCCCATGATGACGGTCCACTTGCGGCCAATGCGGTCGGCAACGTCACCGGCGATGACGGCACCGAAGAAGGTTCCACAGGACAGGATCGAGACGATGAGCGAGGTCTGGCTCTCAGAAACCTCCTTGTAGCCGGGCCCCATGACGGCTTCGATGAAGATCTTGGCGCCAAGGACACCGTTGATGTAACCAGAGTCGTAACCGAAGAAGATGCCGCCAAACGAGGCAAAGGCGCAGAGCAGGTAGGCCTTCCAGGTGACGGGGGCCTCGATGTGCTCGACATCGCGGGCAGTGTGGAGGGCGACCGAGGCCTTGCGCTCGTCGCCCGCCTTTTCGACGCTGTTGGTCATGCTGTTGGTTTTTCTCTCGCTCTCTCGAGGTGTGCTTTGTTGTCTTGGGGGAAAAGGAGAGAAGGCGAAGGGAGGTCTTTGTCGATCCCCAGGAGAGACAAGTGAGATCTCTTTGTTGTAGTATGTGGGGGGTCTGGGAGGTTGCAGGGGTGGGGAGGCAGGCCCGTGAGACAAGTGAAGATGGACGAGACGGGGAAGGCAAGACACGAAGCGGAGGGAGCAGGAAGGGGCGAGAGCAGCGTCTTTTATTCTTCGCAGGGCCCATGGTCATGGAGAAGTCGGGACTTGCTAGGAATCATGGACGACGGGGCCAACCGCGGCATACAGAGTACAATCGTGCCTGAGCACGGGGCAAGGGACGGGCCCGAAGGGAGTGGGAATCGTGGGATGGAGCGGCGGACAGGGGTGGCTCTGGCCATACGAGTACGGCACTGCGGACTCCAGCGAGGAGGGTCTAAACTTGGAGTAATCCGTGCACGGCAGGCTAACGGAACGCCAGCTCTGCAAAGAGCAACGTGATGCCGCTGCGGTGTCAAGCTTGCAGGCGCGAGGCCTGGGCTACGAAGTAAGGCCGACGATAGTGGGAGGATGGAGGCAGTGGGTCCACACTGGCTGGCAGAGAAGCGCCGAGAAGGGCCGGCCGTCTGGCTTTTGGGGCAGAGGGACTCTGCATCTCTGGACGCCGTGCGCTGCGTCTCGCCAGCAGGGCGGCTCTGTGCCCCCCCGTGGGTAAAAAATTGGAGATTATCCCGAGGGGAGAGAGCAGTTGCGGTGAAGCTGGGGATGTGGCGTTGTCCGTGATGCGCGCACTGGACTGGAGTTGGAGGTGAGCTGATCGCGGCCCCAGCGTGTCATGGATGATTCAACTCTCCCTCTACACAGTCCATGCCTTGCTGACTCGAGGTGGCTCCAGGAGAGGTCCGTCGCGCGCTCCGTCCACTCCGGGCATCCCGTCTGCCTGCCCACGGCCCGCCCGTAGTCGGTCTTTGGTCACGAGGGCAACAGTGCCCAGAACCCATGGATCCGCCGCTCCACTGTCCATCCGAGATCGAGTCTTCTCTCTTGGCACGGCTGATCAGCCGGCGCAGTGCAGTCTGTGGCTGCCGAGGCACCGTCCTTGTGTTGGGTGTCTGCATCGTTGCAGCAGGTACGGGTACGAACGGCGGTCGTTTCGTCCAGTCATCCAGTACGGGTACAATTTGCACCTCTGCAACTTCACGATGCCATCCACGTACCTCATCCTCTCCAGCGCATGGCCAAGGATGGGGAACCATGGAACACGGGTCTCGGCCAGCCCCAATGGGCCAATTTCGGTCGTACTCGATGCGCTACTCCCCCGAGTTCCAAGCCGCGTGTGGCAGCACCTTAATTGACCGAGCTAGCAGCGACTGGGCACCATGTCGACCAGTGCCCCGGGATGCGGATCTGGCTTGCAGGCCTGCAGTGCATTGGGATGTCAGCTCGCGCGTCAATAGCCTGGAGCTTGAGCCTGTTGCTGTTGCTGGTCGTTGACCGCGACCTGCAACGCCCGCGACCATGACCGGCGCCGCTCCCCGTTGCAGCGCAGCTCGCTGCCATCTCCCATCTATCCGTCGACGTCACGAGCAAACGAAAGGCGCACGGAAGAGCGAGAAATCAGCAGGGGTCCAAGAATAGCCTGGCCCGGTTGTGGTGGTGACCCCGCGGCTGCCACGGGGTTGTGAACTTGTGGCGTTGCTAGCGTCTGCGTCATGGCGGGATTGTGGGTGGATTTGGCCGAGAAGAGCGAGAATTTCAACCTCACCTCCAGACAAACGCCGCAACGCCCGAGAGTCGAGACGCCATCGCCGGATTGTCGCATACTCGTATGGGCAGATGGAGCCAGAGCATCGCTCGTCCGCTCGGCGCTTCTCTGGCCGATGAGGGCAGCGTCGCTCGTTCGTTGCTGGCCTGTCAAGTTCATTTCATCCGGAGACAGCTTGCAGACTGCCTGCCCGTCGACTCGGTCCCGAGCCGCTCCAATTCTGAGGCTGCTTCGCTCGTCTTCTCATCAACATACATCGAGCGTTGCACCATCGCTGTCTTGCCTCGTGTCATGTCACCTCGCCTCGGCTCTAGTCCTGCCAGCGTCCCCCCCGGCACGGCGTAGCAGATGTAGCCGCGAGGTCGTAGTCGTAATCAATGATGCCATGCCCATTACGGGCCGACGAAGACGCTAGCCGTCGATGATGGATGCACCGCGACCTGTCAGACTGGGCGGGATCCGATGCTGCCCCGAGGACAGCTGCTCGGCAAGTTGGCATGGAGCGCATTACCCGCCTCCGCGCCTCTCAGCCCTCTCGCGGCGCAGAGTCGCCCTTGACCCCATACTGCACACCTACGAGTACGGATACATTACTTCGTATGCAGCACATCGACGCCAAGAAGCCGCAGCTTGGTCCGTTGTGCGAGCGGAGCAGCGCCGATGCGCTCCCTTCCCCTGGGCCCGTCGTCGCATTACGAGTGCAGACGGGCCGTTGCACACACGGACCTTGAAGCGAGTGAGACAGGCCATTGTTGCTGTGGCGGGCCGCACCGGGCTGTCTCTCACTCTCTACCTTACCCTGTCGCCCCAGACGTCTGTCCCGCTCCAAGACACCGCGTGGCACCGTGGCTGGCACGCGTGGCTGACGCTCGCCACGATGATGCCAGTTCGCTTGGCCACGCACCAGTCGCTGCCAAGAGATGCCCATTCCAGCCCAGGTGTCAAGCGCTCCCATTCCGAAGGCTAACCGGATCGGCGCCGTGCCCTAGCCTAACCCTGCGCATGAGGCTCCGGATGCGGACTTGTGGTCCGCAGTCAGACTAGGCCATCATCATCATCATCTTCTTTTCTTTTGAGTTCCATGGCTAAGCAGCCTAATAGCCGGTTTGCTACCAGTTGACCGCTTGCCGCGTGGCTCGCCCAGCAGCCGGAGACATGGAAGCTGCAGCGTAGAAAACCGGTTCTACCGACAGCTGCCGGGGCTCATGGTGTGTCGCAACTCGCAAGGGTGTCTGCCGACTACGGCGACATGTGATCAATGAAAGATTAGGTTCCGTTGGTTGTTGGCTGAGGTCCAACATGGAATTTCTCGGGCGTCTGACCACGATCCCAAGCCCCATAACAACACCCGTTTTGCTGATGGATGTTATCAACTGTGATATGGCCTCGTGGTGCTGTATTTGGATTGAATGCAATGACAGATCCTTCACTACCTATACCCATCTTGCTGAGCCAGGGCACCAACCGTCAGATTCCAGTGTTGCTGACCTAGTTCTTCACGAGTGCAGAGCAGTCTATCGACGAAATCCTTGCGGATTGGTTTTGGTTCAAACATAATAAAAGTTGCATTTCGTGGAATCTTCTTGTCCCTGACATACCTACGTGTCGTCTCCAGCTGACATACCTACGTGTCGTCTCCACCAGAGGCCCGCGAGGTGGAAGGGAGCCTCGCTGCCCGTGGTGGCATCTGCCTACCCTATACCGTCCCCAGAGCTCGGAGGATAGCAGACCGAGTAACAACCACAAGCTCCGGCGGATGATGGGCATGCTCCGGTAACCTGCGTGCACGTCCTATGGACCTCGTTCCGTGATTGCGGGCACAGGTTTGTCGTGTCTGGACTTGCACGGCTCACCCGTCTGCGAGTCGGATGAACAAACGGACCCCAAGCCCGCTGAATGCTAGACAGCACAACCCTGACCGCAGACCTGCGTCTTCGTCTGCGCCAATTCTGCACAACCTGCAATCCTCGCAACTCTAGTCCATACGATGCTGCGGCTCCCTCTCGGCGGCGTCACCTTGCTCGTGGCAATTATCGCCGCCATCATCTCCCAGCGCTCCGCCCACGATCCCACGCCTCCCATCACCGGCTGCAACAACGCGGTCCTCTTCCTCACAGACAGCGCAAACGGCCTGTCCAACGTCCACGTCGCGACCAGCTTCGTGCTGCTGGAGCACCACCCCTCGGTCCACATCCACTATGCGTCCTTGAGCTGGCGCCCGTGCGCGTCTCGGCCGCTGCGCGAGTCGAGAACACGGCCGCGGAGCCTATTCAGTGGGACGAGCTTGCTGAGCTGGATTAAATGCCGCCGCGACGCGGATATGGGGAAACGTCTCTGGCATGGTGATGGCTCCTGGTGTGGCGGGCATTAACAAGCGCATGAGGGACTTTGAGCTCATCATCGCGCCGTAGGAGGTTGGGGAGCACTGGGCGTTGCACCGCGACGTGTTTGATGTTCATCAAGGATGACCCAGCGGTCGTGAGTCCCGACGCCATGTTCCGTCCCGCTATGGATGCCGCGCGCAACTTGGACCGCACGCGGGCCATTGTGTCCCCCAACGCCTTGACGGATGTGCCGATTGGTGAACAACCCTGGGGCGCCATGTTTTGGAAGTATCCGCCGTGAGTCGTCCTAATCGAACTGTCTCGCCATCTTTGGTGAAGGCCCCAACTGACGCTTTGTCATTAGAATGGGCTCGGGGCATTGTTCCCCGTGCCGTGGAAGCTCATCCCGGCCAACATATACCTTCAACAGCGCTTCATATTCAGACCGTTATTCTCCCCAAAGCTTTCGGCTAAACGAGCCTGCCTTTCCGAAAAGGGCGTCGTGAACCCGATCAATCTCTTCGACATTCACAAGAGGGGTTCCACGGATCACAATGGCCTTTCGCGAGGCGGGCCTGCCCCTGGACATGATCCCGCCGCATGTAAAGCCCTGCGGGCCAATCGTTCTCGACGTCGTGCCGGCGGAAGCGCAAGACGGGGAACTCGCAATGTGGTTGAAGAAGGCCTCGACGATGCTCGTCAACCTCGGTAGCGGCGTGCAGTATGATGAGCAAATGGCGAGGGCGATGGCAGACGCGCTTGTCCCGGTGCTGCAATCCACAAACGCCCAGGCGCTGTGGAAACTTAGCAAGATTGGAGAATACAGCGACGACCTTCTCCGGCCGTTGGAAAATTACGTGAAAAGCGGACGACTTCGACTCGAGACATGGCTCAACGTCGACCCGGTGTTGCTGTTGCGTACAGGGAAGGAAACGGCTCCCGTGTGGCACGCCAATGCCCTGAGCGAGGGCTTCATGGCATCGTTGACGGGAGAGGAAGCGTGTCCATGCGAGATAAGGCCAAGGCACTCGGGGAGATGGCCCATTGGTACGGCGGACGCGATGCAGCGGCGAGACCGACATGGCTGCGAGGGCCCGAGGGGCCACGCCGAAAGGTGGACAACTGAGACATTGGACTCTATCGTAAGTTCTAACTTAAAAAGAAGGCGGGCCTAGAATTGGCGACGGATTACGAAGTACGCTGACGGAGTCCCAGCCTTGACGCGTCGCATGTCACTTGCTGCCGCGATGACGTGTCATACGTTGGGAACTGTTTCGAGGAGATCGCCAACAACTTTGATGAAAACGTGCAACCCCTGTCACAAATGCACGCGTGGTGGTGCCTTCCAGGTTGCAATTGCCAAAGGCGGATGCGCAAAGCCACTTACACGGGCCTCGCCGCCTCGTGCAGCAACGCCATCAACGCCCCAGGGCAGCCACATGCCCAGTGCTTCAGGGTCGCATGCAGCAAGGGACACGGTGAGGCATTGTCAGATTAATTACAGACTACCTTATCAAATATTGGCAGTTGCGCCGCAGGCGATGCGGTGCAACGTGGCTGGCAGGGAAGTGACTCGCAGGTGTCGGGCTGCCTCCATGACACACGCTCGCTCAGATGTCGTTCAGCCTGTCAGTCCGTGGCGGTGAGGGACCCTGCGTCGTGTGACGTGATGCGGTGGACGAGTCAGACGGATGAACCGCCAGACGAGCGCATCCGTCGGGGCGCAGTTCCTGTTGCGTCGGTTGTTTTCAGCCAAACCGAGGCAAACGACAAAAGTTCCGCTTTGGGAGGTGGTCTATGAGCTGCCTTCAGAAACCATAGACGCAGTCCAGACTGTGGAAACAGAGCGGCCCGTCGCAAAGCTTTGAAATGCCTCACGGAAAGCCCGTCTCGGAGTGAGAGTGCTATGACGACAAGGGGACGTTGGATGACCGGTGACGGCAACCCATTCGCAGAACCAACATCCATCCATACTTGGCCAGCCGAGCCATGCGCCTCGTCAGCGGACAAAAGAGAGAAAAATCCCCGTCTCGGAAGCCAGCCGAGCCAGCGCCACCCATGGCCGTCTTGCCTGCCCAATGACCTCGCCGATGCGTGCTTTTGCCGTGCCAGTGGCACGCGCAAGGCTGCATTTCCCGAGGTGACGTGCATAAGTCTCCCCGACGTATATCGCGCATAGCACCGGGCTCTCGCGGCCTCAACCGCGTTACCTCGACTCTGTTACGGCGAGACAAACATAAGAGCCAGACGGGCCCCCTGCCTCCCTCGTTCGATGCGCATCTCGGACGAGGCAATTTTGCAACCTCGATAGCGCAGCGCGGTGCGTAGCCCTGCCGTTTCCAGCTTGCGACGTGACGCCCGCCGCCGGCCGTGTTGGTCCAGGATCATCGCCCCGTCGCATGTGATTTCCACGAGGCGAAGGTGTCGTACCTGCAATGAAAGCGGCTCTATTGGCTGTTGCTGCGGGCGGGAGAAGCAGCGACTGGATGAACAGGAGCAGCTGTACTCTGTACCGCCGCGTGCCATGTCGGGGGATATAATGCTCGCTCCCTTCGCCTCCTCGACCTCGTAGTCGCCTTGGGTCCTGCTCAGGTTCTGCTCGTTTCTCACTCCTCTCCCCGGCCCTCTGCTCTTCCCGCCCTCCCCCCTTGCACAGCCCTCACAATGTCTCCCGAGAAATTCGCAGACGCGCAGGCGGCAGAGCGCGTCCGATGGCGCGACGAGGAGCATGGCCCGCCTCGTCGCCAGTCGCGGCCGCCTCTGAACCGTGCCAACTCAGCCAACTCAACCGACTCCCTTGCCATTCGGAGTATTCACTCGCGAGGCCCCGTTGACCCTGCTGTTTCCCTGCCGATCCAGTATCGCACGGTGTAAGTTGACGCTCCCCAGGGGATGGTCGAGTGCGCATTGTTGATCCAATGCAACAGCTCGTTTCAAATCGAAGAGTCCAAGGGCAAGGACCGCGCTGCAGTCGCTCGCGTTGCCAACACCGCTGCCAAAGGTAGGCTGTAATGATGCCCAGACTGGTAGCCCTCCTTGGATGCTAACAAGGACGTTTCAGACCTCAGCGACCTCGAATGGCATACCATCACCCCATCCGATGTGGCTCAGAGACTGGTTACATCTCCCTCCAGCGGTCTATCAGACGAGCAGGCCAAGCGCAGACTCCAAGAGTATGGCAGAAACGCACCATCGCCGCCCAAGACGAACCGGACCCTCACCATACTCGGCTACTTCTTCAAAGGCTTTGGTGGCATTCTACTTGTGGGAAGCATCCTGGTGTTCGTCTCCTGGAAGCCTCTTGGCGATCCCCCTGCCTTGGCCAACCTGGTATGAATGCCATAGCCATGTGCCTGCATTTCAGTTACGTTGATCTAACAATTTACTCCCAGGCCCTGGCCATCGTTCTTCTTGCCGTCTTCTTCATCCAAGCCGCCTTCGCCATGTTCCAGGACTGGTCTACGTCTCGGGTCATGTCCTCCATCAAGGACATGCTCCCAGAGCATTGCCAAGTCACCAGAGATAACAAGCTGCTTCACCTTCCGGCCGAGGACCTTGTTCCGGGCGACGTGGTCTCCATAAAGGCGGGTAACAAGCTCCCGGCTGATATGCGCTTCATCCAGATCTCCTCGGACGCCAAGTTCGACCGCTCGGTCCTGACGGGAGAGTCGCGGCCCATCGCGGCTACCGTCAACCACACGGATGTCAATTATCTGGAAACTCACAACATTGGCCTGCAAGGAACACACTGCATCATTGGTTCCGGAACGGGCATTGTCGTGGCTACTGGCGACAAGACCGTCTTTGGCCGCATCGCCGCGCTGACCAACGAGCCCAAGTCCAAGATGACTTCGCTCGAGAGGGAAGTGCTCTACTTTGTGCTATTCATCTGCGGCCTCATGCTTGCCATGATCATAGTCGTGCTCGTTGTGTGGTAAGTGTGACCAGCACCTTGGAATTCACGGATCACGCAGCTAATCCTAGATACACAGGGGCGCTTGGCTAAAACGCGATTATCCGAACTGGATCAATGTGCCAACCCTCATCGTGAGCTGCGTCAGTGTCGCGGTGGCTTTCATCCCTGAAGGTCTTCCGATTGCTATTACGGCAGGCCTGACAATCACCGCAAACATGATGAAAAAGAACATGATTCTCTGCAAGTCGCTGGTGACTGTAGAAACACTCGGGTCGGTGTCAGTCATCTGTTCTGACAAGACGGGAACATTGACCCAGGGCAAAATGTCTCTGACGGATTGCTGCATCGGCACCAACAACGCCTCCGTTGAGTCTCTCAAACACGACATGACTTCCAAAAAGGCCAGCGGCGACGAAGACAACTCCCTTGCTACGTTTGGCCAACTTGGCGCCTTGGCTGCCCTCTGCAACGCCGCAGAGATAGATGCGGCCCAGCCGGACGTCCCAATCGAGAAGAGAAACGTCTTTGGGGATGCGACTGACACTGCCGTCCTTCGATTCTCCGAGTCCCTCGAAGACGGCAACGTCTCGTACTTTAGAGCCAGCTGGCAAAGAGTGTTCGAGCTTGCCTTTAACAGCAAGAACAAGTTCATGATTCGCTGCTTCAAGATCACACTTCGGGAAGCTATTCACCGGACACTCCACAGCGAAGCCGCCGCGAGGTTTAGAGATGGCGACCTGTAAGCATCTCGTTTTCTTGGCCTCTTGCCCATCTGATGAATTGCCTAACATCCACACAGATTGTTGACAATCAAAGGTGCCCCGGACGTCCTTATCGGCCGATGTTCGCACTATCTTACGGCGTCAGGCGAAGTGGCACCGCTTGACGAGCACGTTGCGGCTACGTTTGAGCATATCAAGAACATGTACTCGTCGCAGGGAAAGCGGTGTCTGTTGCTTGCACGGAAGATTGTGCCAAGCGACATGATCACGGACGATGCAGACACCACCGAGTACGAAGAAGCGATGACGGAGCAGGCCAAGTCTGGTCTAACTCTCGTTGGTATGGTTGCCATTGTCGATCCCCTGAGGCCAGAGATTCGCGACGTCGTGTCTACCCTCCGTGGTGCTGGCATCAGGATTGCCATGGTAAGCCCGAAACCCACTTGTGTTCACCGATCCATCCAACTGACATGTGCTCTACAGGTGACCGGCGACTTCGCCCTAACTGCGCTGGCTATTTCTCGCGAAGCCGGCATCGTCACATGTGTCCACGTCGACAGCGTTGATAATCTCGAAAGATACCCTGATCCTGGTTCTTCCGGCTCAGAGGACCTTGAGGAGACGAAACCTGGCTGGGCCGGCTCCCGAGGCGCCATCGTAATCAGTGGACCGGAGTTGACGGGACTCAACGAGCATCAGTGGAAGCTGCTGACAGAATACGACGAGGTGGTTTTCGCCAGAACCACTCCGGAGCAGAAGCTCAGGATCGTCCGAGAGTACCAGCACAAGAATGTTGTTGCCATGACTGGTGACGGCGTCAACGACGCTCCTTCGCTGAAGGCCGCCGATGTTGGTATTTCTCTTGGTAGCGGTTCTGACATTGCCATGGAGGCTGCCGACATGGTTCTTCTGGATTCCTTCTCTTCGGTTGTTATTGCTGTCCAGTATGGGCGAGTTGTCTTTGACAACCTGAAAAAGGTAAGCATCACCGACCTTTTTGAGCCTTGAGTACATGTGCTGACTTTAGTCTCGAGGTCATTGCGTACCTGCTTCCAGCTGGCAGCTTCTCAGAGTTTTGGCCTGTCATGACGTCTGTTCTCTTCGGCCTGCCCCAGATTCTGTCGTCGTTCCTCATGATCATCATTTGGTGAGCACCTCTGCCCAATCCCTTGCTGGGATATTCTCAAACTAACAGGAGACAGCTGCTTCACGGACTGCGCTGCGGCCACGATTCTGTCGTTGGAGAAGCCTGAGGCGGATGTCTTGCTGCGCCGACCCAGGAATGTCAAGAAAGACCGGCTGGTCAATTGGCAACTGATTTTCCATGCGTATGGCATTATCGGTGTGACCGAGACCCTGGCCTCATTCGCTATGTCCTATTGGTACCTGCAGCGCAACGGAATTCCGTTCCAGGACCTGTGGTTCAGCTTCGGACAGCTGCCGATCCACCTTGACAGGGACTACTACAACCAGAAGCTCACGGAGGCTTCGTCCATCTACTTTGTTAACCTGGTGGTTATGCAGTGGTTCAACCTCATGGCGGCCAGGACCCGACGACTCAGCATCTTCCAGCACCCGCCGCTGTTCAACAAGGAGACGCAGAACCTCTACCTCTTCCCGTCTATCCTGTTTGCGCTGGCCATGGCCGTCATTTGGCTTTACATTCCATCCATCCAAACCGTCATTGGGACAGCTGGCGTCCCTGTGGAGTACTGGTTCTTGCCCTTTGCTTTTGGCCTGTGGATTATTATTTTGGATGAAGTGAGAAGATTTTGGGTCAGGAGGTGGCCCGATGGCTTGATGGCCAAGGCTGCGTGGTAGTCTTCAAATTTGTTGTTGGTTTAGAGCCCTTTGTCTCTCAATTGGGTCAAGGCCGATGTATACAGCGAGTGAAATAAATAAAGACGGCGTAAAAGTTTCCAGTGACGGCGTTTAACAAAGCATTGAGGAGCTGTGGCGTGGAACAGCATATGGAGAATCTTTGTCGCCAGCATGGGTTGCAGGTTCTGAGACGGGAGCATGACATGGAATGGACGGCGCGTCTGATTCGAAAATGTTTGCATTTCAAGGGCATGTATCGGCTTTCGTTCTCGAGGTTCGTTTAGAAGCGTCCAATTGATAGTTGCAGAACTCTCAGGCAGCATAGCCGATTCACCATGTACACCGGCACTGTTCACGGTCGACGTACTCGTAGTTATAAGGCACCCGAGGTAGAGGGAAATTGGATCAAATCACCCAAGCGGCTATCGCTGGCTTAAGGGTTCCAGTTGTATCCTCTACATGATTCTCTCCATGTTCGCCGAGATCCGGGAGAACCATGCCGGCGATATCCACAAAACCCCTCATCCCATTGCGGCTTCTCACAAACCGCAGCCGGTCATCGCCCCATTGGCCCGGAGGGAGCGGAGTTCACATGATCGGTCGTGGTTCGGTCCTATCAAATCGATGCACAAGCTGTGGAGGCCCGATTTCGGTCACTGCTTGGAACCAATATAAACTCCAGCGTCCCACACATGAGGGGTAATTCTTTCCGTCTTTCACACAACTCGACGACATTCCGCCGTCATTGCTTTGTTCAACCCATTCCGAATCGAAACACGCAGTCTTGTAAAGGTCGTGCTATTGGTACGCGATTAGCTTCAAGGAGCCATGGCACCTGTCGCAATGGAACTATCTACAGATCGAGGTAAAGTAGGAACAAGAATGCATCCGGGTGTTCGACATGACGTAGCCGTGCTTGAACCTTCGGGGTCGCCTCATTATGGGGCTTCACCCAATGGCAAGCACGGCGAGTCTGTTGTTCTGAGAAATACCGGTGAACTTGATCTGGATAATACCAGCGAAAGGATATGCTTCTTGGAACTCCCCATACCCTCCGTGATGACGGGTGAACTAACTCCTCCAGCTCTGCGCTTGATCCGCCAACATGTCTACGGATAAGATCACGTTCCTCACCAACTGGTAGGCTTGAGATGCGTAAAGACATGGATGAAGCTGCTGACGCGATTTAGGCACGCCACGCCGTACCACGCACCGCTTTACCTGGCCCAGGCCAAGGGATTCTTCAAGGATGAGGGCATCAAGGTCGCTTTGTTGGAGCCAAACGACCCCAGCGTAAGAAGAATGCCGTTCGATTGCGAGGGCATTTGCTCACTGCTCACTCTAGGATGTCACCGAAATCATCGGCACCGGCAAGGTTGACCTGGGCTTCAAGGCCATGATCCACACTCTTGCTGTAAGATACATTGCTCTCCCGGTGCGTTGCCGGGGTGTCATATTGATCTTTGGTTCGCGTATAGGCCAAAGCTCGCGACTTCCCTGTCCTTTCCATTGGCAGTCTCCTTGACGAGCCCTTCACCGGTGTCGTCTACCTCAAGGACTCTGGAATCACCACGGACTTCCGCTCCCTCAAGGGCAAGCGTATCGGCTACGTCGGCGAATTCGGCAAGATCCAGATTGACGAACTTACTTCGCACTACGGCCTCACGCCTGCCGACTACACCGCAGTCCGATGCGGCATGAACGTCTCCAAGGCCATCATCAACGGCGAAATCGATGCCGGAATTGGTCTCGAGAACGTGCAGATGGTCGAGCTTGAGGAGTGGCTTATTGCCCAGGGCCGCGACAAGTCTGATGTTCAGATGCTCCGCATTGACGAACTCGCCGAGCTCGGATGCTGCTGCTTCTGCTCGATCCTCTACATCGGAAACGAATCGTTCATTGCGCAGAACCCCGAAAAGGTCCGAGCATTCATGCGCGCCGTCAAGAAGGCGACCGACTTTGTTCTCGCCGACCCCCGCGCGGCCTGGAAGGAGTACGTTGACTTCAAGCCGGTCATGGGCACGCAGCTCAACTGGAAGATCTTTGAGCGCAGCTACGCCTACTTCTCGCAGGATCTGAAGAATGTCAAGCGCGACTGGGACAAGGTCACCAAGTACGGCCAGAGACTCCAGGTTCTCAGCCCCGACTTTACGCCCAACTACACCAACGAGTTCCTTGACTGGGCTCTTGAGCCTGACTCGGCCGACCCTACTGGCGACCAGAAGCGAATGGTCGAGCTGCAGAAGGATGTCTGCTGCAGTGGTGGATTCAAGAGGCTTCTCCCGGCTGTGAAGGCTTAAGCCCTTGAGCCTCTCCAGCCGCGTTAAGCAACAAAAGACGCGGCCGGCTGCTGCTCGTCGCTTGCTCAATGACCCTCCAATCGGATTACGCTCGTTTGATAGTCGCCATACGTTGGGTAAAAACACACCAGAGCTCCAAAAATTGAACACCAGTGCTTGCTCTTGAGTATATGATGGCCTTTAAGACGCGTAGATTGGTTATTTGATGTTCCAGAGCCGTGAACAAGTCTCTCGTTGGCAGGCTGCAGCGTGAAGCCATTGGTTGATTCGAACTCCACAGGCATCGTTCACCACCTCAAGTTGGCATGTACCATTCAGCTCTTACGGATAAAAGAAAATTTCCATTACGTAGTTCGCTGGGCAATTCTAATAGGTGTGCCGATGTAGTCAGCGGCCATCTCCTAGCTTTAAGCCTCAGTATCCCAAATTCCTCTTCTAATTTAGCGCTGACAGTACGCATGCAGGTTGGCACTCCCCCTTCGACCACATGGATCTTGTGGGCATGTCTTATACATGCGGCAACTCAGTTCCGAGTTCGTAGGCGAGAATCATTTCATATAGCCGTATTCTTTCAACAAGCTAAGAAGGCGTGAGTCGCCAGGAGCAGATGAGAACCCAAGTGGCGCTGGAACAAGCAGCTACCGGACTGGTGGTATGGTCTATCGGACGTCGGCGGCCGACAGTCGAATGGCATGCCAGATTTGGAACAACCACGTGTTGCTTTTACTGTGATATAACTTGAGAGACGTCGGATGACGGATTCTTGGGACTCCGGGCTCTTTTCTAACTCTTCTAGTGTGCGAAGGCTCCAGCCTTGGACCTGGG